>JAHSUH010001238.1:0-21705 GCA_025388415.1 Cynanchum wilfordii | reverse complement strand
TAAAGCCTTATCATTGAGACCATCGTCACCTCAATATCGGAATAAATTTGTGAGCAAAACGTTAACACCCTATAAGCCAACCTCTTCTTCTCCTCAAACAACACCTTCACCAAGAGCCCCTTTTAAGCAATTATTTTCAAATTTAGCTGATTTCCCTTCTTTACCCTCAATGAGAATCAACTTCGCAAAAACACTCCTTCTTCTCCAATTGATTCCAAAAATGGTTGGATTGAAAAATTCACTGCCCTATTATTGAAATAGATGAAGAATTGGAAGGACTAAATTATAAAGATTTGATTGATCATGTTTTTATTAAAGGTTTCTATTATATTACTCCTGATGTGATGAGAACAAGAGATTGGTACCGTGTCGTACTTGCTATACACGGACTCCGTTCGATTGAAAATGCTTATCAAGATGACCGTGATAGGCCCGGAATGCAAAGGATTGCTTATTCAAAATGTACAATCAAAAATATTTATTCTATGAAGACTTGGACATTTCCGTCCATGGTGGCACCAATCACCTTTCCAGGAGATATGAACATGTTACCCCCTACGTTCAATTATATTGATTATATTCGGGCATGGAAGAATTTCCTGTTTATTCGACCCTTTTCGCATACTTGGTTCTTTCACGAAGACGATTTACCTGAGCGATTCTGCATGGATCTTTTCTTGGTGGGAACAATTTGGTATTAACCGAATGATTTTACCAACGGATAAATTACAACGTTTGATGGACTTTATTGAGCGACAAAAAACCTACCGATCCCAGTACTTTGATTTTGACAACTATGCAGAAAGAACTTATGTTCTTTTTTAAGATGAAGTTCCCAGTGGATTATCGAATGGTCCTTTACTAAAATCATCGATAAGCATAGACAAACTGTGTTAAGCCGTATGACTAAGATCAAATGGTGGAAGCAATACGATGAACAGAGGAAAAAAGGGAAAGTATTCCTTTTTGGTTAATCAGAAGTTTGAACAAAAATTAAAAAAGAAACAAGAAATGGAAGCTCCGAAGAAAAGATTGGATCAAGTTTATGAGGAAATATTGTCCGAAAATTCGTCCGAGCAAAATGATTCAGAGTTACCCGGTTATGGACAACAGGACTTTTTTAGTAGATGATCATGACTGAACCTAATCGAGAGTTTTTAATTAGCCAATTAGAAAATTTGCACCAAGAGATTCAAACCGAGCATTGGATTTCTCGAACGACTTGAGAGCCCCAAAATCAAATTACTCTTCTTCAAGATATGAATCAAAGATCAACTTCAAGAAATGTTCAGTTGACTCTTATCAATAATGCCTTAACAAATCGCATTGAGCAACTTGTTCGTGAAGGACAATTATTGCGCTTACAGATTATTCGACTTGAGCAACAGATAAGATTTCCGACAAGTTCGAGTCAGCAAAGCATTCAGCAGACAAGAGATCGTGGAAATCGTGATACACTCAACCAACCTGATTAAAGCACTACAGTCCAACATCATGGCAGACAACTTTATTAAAGAAGCTTTATTAAAGTAGTTTACTTTTCTTTATTAAAGTCACTTTATGTAAAGTTTGAATTATTGTCTTTTCAATTATTGATGTAAGCATATTGTGTAAATTCCTTCTCTATTTAAGAGAAGTTCATCAATGAAATAAGCGAGATCCGATTTTGTGCAAAAAACCCCGATTTCTCTCTCTCTCTCTACATTGTAAGTATTTTGTTCTAATATTTGAATAATACTAAGTATATTGTCCGGAGGACATAAACGAATAAGTGTTTATACACTATATCGTTTATAATTCAAAGGAATCAATATAGAGCTCACACCTCTGTATATTAAATTTGATTATCTTTGAGCCTCGTCAAGACACGTACTAAGTAAAATTAATTGTTCAGTAAAAGTAAAAGTAATTGTGTTGATCCTGGTAGAAGTTGGTATCACGTCTAGGACTATCTTTTTGTTCAATTGGTTTCTTAGAAAATGTTTTCTTATAAGGTTTCTTTGAATAAGTTTTAGAATAATGTTTATACTTAGGTTTTGAATAGGTTTTATATTTAGACTTATGTTTTCTAACTTTGTTTGAGGGAGCACTAATTTTTTGGGATTTATATCAAATTGTTCACAAAAACCTCCTAGTTCTTTAGATAACGTATGATTATCATTTTTGATTCTATTGGTTAGTTTAATATCATTACATAACGCTAAACCAAGTAAGATTAACATAATTAATTAAATCTCCATAAGTTAATTGCTCATAGGGGATTTCATTAGAATAAGTTTCTTTTAATTTCATGCGAACTTTTTCGCAAATAATTTAGGTAAACCGGCTATAAACCGTTCTTTCCAAAAATTTGATCCACCATCGGGTCTAATCATTAATTTAGTTAAAAACATATCTTTATACCATCTAAAATCATGTAATTTAGGACACCTTAGATTAATCAAAATCTCGGAACTACGTTGCTTGAAACTTATCGGGGATTTCCTAAGAAATGTTTGCAAATAGCATATATTAATGTTGTTGATGCATCGGATATTTGGGTAAAGGTCATTTCAACAGAAGTAGATTCAGGTTTTACAATTTGTTTTTTAGCTTGCAAAATTTGTTGTTTATCTAAATCGGTTAATACATGATCCCACCAGCCTTTTAGTAAGCCAGTAAATCCACTAATTATCATTTGTGTAGCTTTTTCATCGAGTTTTTCCGTGTGATTTATAAGTTGCAACGGCTATGCCTATTTCGGTTAAAAAATTATATATTTGCCACTCGGTTAATCCATCTATATTCCAATCATATAATTCTTCCGGATGAAAACTAAATCTTTCACGAGTTTCTTCAAATTGCATATCCGGAAAAGAAGGTCTAGGATAATAGTTTTTTGTCTTATGATAAGTTCTTCCTAAAGTAGTTTGTTTAGTAGATTTTAATTTATTAATGTTCATATTATTTATACTTATTGTTTCGATTCGTCATCGGATATTTCACTTATTGCATTAATGTTTTTCTTTTCAATATTTAATGTTTCCAGTTTTTTAGTAATTTCATTTAAGAGTGAATGATTAGTAGTCATAGTAAAAGTATTTTCAGAATTTTTAAACAAAGGATTTTCAGTTTTAGAAATTAATTCTTTTTCCTTTTCTCTAATCTGTCCTAACCGTAATTTACTTAAATTTTCAGTTAAATAATGTAATTTTTTATTTGTATAATTATTTTGTTGATAAACTTTATCTAAATCTTTTAACGTAGGTGGATTATTTTCGATTGTTTATTAATAGTTTTAAAAGGACTTGCTATTATCTTTTTTCCTTCGACTTCTAATGTAACTTCGATTAATGGCATATCGAAATGTTTTTTAGGAGTACTATTAATCATATTTATTTCATGAGATTTAGAATTACTATATTTAGCTAAAGATTCTTGGTTTTTTAAAATGTCTTTTTAACCGAGGCAAAGAATTCTAAATGAATTTGCAAAGTGTTCATTTCATCATACCAAAGAGTTCGTATATCTTCCCTCTCCCGGGGGTAAAAGTGTTAAAAAACCATTTGCGATTATCTTTCCGAGTAGGACATAAAAACCATTGGCGTAGTAAATTTTTATTCATTTCCCAATCCATGGATTGAATCATATTTAAAGCGAAAGGGATATCATCTAAATCCGGTTCCATTTGACTAGAAGTAGGATTAAATTCGGATTCATTATCTAGATTATCAAAAACATAAGTAGGTTTTGGAATTGTAGGTTCAAAATCTACACTTTGTAATTTAAATTTACCATTATTAGTAGATTCAACAATTCGCTTAGAATTTTGTCTTTTACTAAAATTTATTTCAACAGATCCATCTTTAAGTTCCGTAATTTTAGACAAGCTTACTTGATTCTCCTAGATCTTTATACTTAGTTGACATATTTTCAAGATTCCAAGTATTATCATTTTTTAATAATTGATTCCAAGAGATTCGTTTAGGAATAAACGTATTAGTATGATCGGTGTTAGATTCAAATACTAAGGATTCACCAGTTTTACTTTCAATTTTAGAATTGGGTGCTAAGGTATTCATTACCTTATAGTAAACACGATATATTAAACCTATAGACTTAGATCTATCAAAAGATATATTCTTTGTTTGTAAATTGACGGTTAAAGTTTTTAAAATATTTTCATCCGTTAAGTCAACGAAAAAGTTCGGATAGCAATTACTATAGACAGGGCCATTTGCTATATTAGATTCAAGAATAGCTAACAACGAGTGTTCAAAATTCGTATGTCTAGCATCTCTAATCATTAGAAGGATAGGAATATCTAATCCTAACCTAAATAATGGTTTTACCGCATCCGGACTAAACGAAATATGCAAAAATCTATATTTTTTCCTATGATGTAATATACTCGCTTACGTAATAACTGTAAGGTTTAGTTTCATTTTTATACTAAACGTATGTTGAAGTTTAATACTTTATCTTTGAAATAACAAGTTCTTTGATTATCTTTCAACGCTTTAAAGCTCAAAAATAGTTAAATCACATTAAAATGAATCAAATATAATGATTATATTTCTTTAAAAGCCGTCAAGCGTAAGTAGAATTTTGTTTGACTTTTAACGCAACCACTTTAGATCTCTCATACTTTATCTTTGAAATAACAAGTTCTTTAATTATCTTTTAAACGTTTAAAGGTCAAAAGTAGTTAAATGACATTAAAATGAATCAAATATAATGATTGTATCCTTTAAAAAGCGGTCAAACGTAAGTAGAATTTGGTTTGACTTTTAACGCTACTACTTTAGATTTCTCATACTTTATCTTTGAAATAACAAGTTCTTTGATTACCTTTTAAACGTTTAATGCTCAAAAGTAGTTAAATCACATTAAAATGAATCAAATATAATGAATGCATAAGTAGCAATTTAGTTTGACTTTTACACTACCCTTTAGATTTCCGTACTTTATCTTGGAAATAACAAGTTCTTTGAATTACCTTTTAAACGTTTAATGCTCAAAAGTAGTTAAATCACATTAAAATGAATCAAATATAATGATTGTATCCTTTAAAAAGCGGTCAAACGTAAGTAGAATTTATTTTGACTTTTACTACTACCACTTTAGATTTCTCATACTTTATCTTTGAAATAACAAGTTCTTTGATTACCTTTTAAACGTTTAATGCTCAAAAGTAGTTAAATCACATTAAAATGAATCAAATATAATGATTCGTATCTTTTAAAAGCGGTCAAACATAAGTAGAATTTTGTTTGACTTTTAACACTACCACTTTAGATTTGTTATACTTTATCTTTGAAATAACAAGTTATTTGATTACCTATTAAACTTTTAATGCTCAAAAGTAGTTAAATCACATTAAAATGAATCATATATAATGATTGCATCCTTTAAAAAGCGATCAAACGTAAGTCAGAATTTAGTTTGACTTTTACTACTACCACTTTAGATTTCTCATACTTTATCTTTGAAATAACAAGTTCTTTGATTACCTTTTAAACGTTTAATGCTCAAAAGTAGTTAAATCACATTAAAATGAATCAAATATAAAGATTGTATCCTTTAAAAAGAGGTCAAACGTAAGTAGAATTTTGTTTGACTTTTAACCAACTTTAGATTTCTCATATTTTATATTCGAAATAACAAGTTCTTTGATTACCTTTTAAACGTTTAATGCTCAAAAGTAGCTTAATCACATTAAAATGAAACAAATATAATAATTGTTTCATTTAAAAAGCGGTCAAACGTAAGTAGAATTTAGTTTGACTTTTAACTTCTACCACTTTAGACTTTGAAATAACAAGTTATTTGATTACCTTTTAAATGTTTAAAGCTCAAAAGTAGTTAAATCACATTAAAATGAATCAAATATAATGATTATATCCCTTAAAAGCGGTCAAACATAAGTAGACTTTTGTTTGACTTTCAACCTCCCTTTAGATTTTTATACTTTATAAAGATTGTATATTTTAAAAGCCGCAAATATAAGTAGAATTTGGTTTGACTTTTAACACTACCACTTTAGATCTCTCATACTTTATCTTTGAAATAACAAGTTCTTTGATTACATTTTAAACGTTTAAATGCTCAAAAGTAGTTAAATCACATTAAAATGATTCAAATATAATGATTGTATCCTTTATAAAGCGGTCAAACGTAAGTAGAATTTTGTTTGACTCTTACACTACCACTTTAGATTTCTAATACTTTATCTTGGAAATAACAAGTTCTTTGATTATCTTTAAACGTTTAATGCTCAAAAATAGTTAAATCACATTAAAATGAATCAAATATAATGATTATATTTCTTTAAAGAGACGTAAGTAGAATTTTGTTTGACTTTTAACACTACCACTTTAGATTTCTCATACTTTATCTTTGAAATAACAAGGTCTTTGATTATCTTTTAACGTTTAAATGTCAAAAGTAGTTAAATTACATTAAAATGAATCAAATATAATGATTGTATCATTTAAAAAGCGGTCAAACGTAAGAAGAATTTGGTTTGACTTTTAACGCTACTACTTTAGATTTCTCATACTTTATCTTTGAAATAACAAGTTCTTTGATTACCTTTTAAACGTTTAATGCTCAAAAGTAGTTAACTCACATTAAAATTAATCAAATATAATGATTGCATCATTTAAAAAGCGGTCAAACGTAAGTAGAATTTTTGACTTTACACAACCCTTGTAGATTTCCATTCTAGGAAATAACAAGTTAATTGAATTACCTTTTAAACGTTTAAAGCTCAAAAGTAGTTAAATAACATTAAAATGAATCAAATATAACGATTGTATCCTTTAAAGTCCTAAAAGAGGTCAAACGTAAGTGAGATTTGGTTTTACTTTTACACTTCCACTTTAGATTTCTCATACTTTATCTTTGAAATAAAAAGTTCTTTGATTACCGTTTAACGCTTAATGCTCAAAAGTAGTTAAATCACATTAAAATGAATCAAATATAATGATTACGTTGTTTCTAAAAGTGGTCAAATTAAATTAGAATTTGAAATTGACTCTAACACAAGCCATGTAGAATATTATTCTCTATCTTTGAAAAAACAAGTTATTTGAATTAATTTTTAACGTTTAAAGCTCAAAAGTAGTTAAATCACATGAAAATGAATCAAATATAATGATTGTATCCTTTCACAAGCGAAAAACGTAAGTCAAATTTTTGTTTGACTTTTACGGCAACCACTTTAGAAGATCTCACATACTTTATCTTTAAAATAACAAATTCTTTGATTACTTTATCAAAGTTTAAGGCTAAAAATGTATGCAAATCACATCGATATGAATCAAATACAATCAATAGATTGTATCCTTTTAAAGCGGTCAAACATAAGTAGAATTTGGTTTGACTTTTAACACGTAGCACTTTAGATCTCCCATATTTTATATTTGAAATAACGAGTTCTTTGAATACCCTTTAAACGTTTAATGCTCAAAAGTAGTTAAATGACATTCAAATGAATCAAGTATAATAACCGTATCTTGTTAAAAGTGGTCAAATTTAAGTATAATTTAGTTTGAATTACAACTTCCAAACTTTATCTTTGAAATAACAAGTTAATTGAATTCAATTTCAACGTTTAAAGCTCAAAGGTAGTTAAATAACATTAAAATGAATCAAATATAGTGATTATATCTTTTTAAAAAGCCGCCAAACGTAAGTAGAATTTTGTATGACTTTTAACGCAAACACTTTAGATCTTTTTAGAGGTGGAATTTGGTTTGATTTTTAACTTTGATTCACGGACTTTATCTTTGAAATAACAAGTTCTTTAATTAGGTTTTCAACGTTTAAATGTCAAAAGTCGTTAAATGACATTAAAATGAATCAAATATAATTGTATCCTCTAAAAAGTGGTCAAACGTAACTAGAATTTGGTTTGACTTTTAAGGCTACTACTTTAGATTTCTCATACTTTATCTTTGAAATAACAAGTTCTTTGATTACCTTTTAAACGTTTAATGCTCAAAAGGATTTAATTCACATTAAAATCAATCAAATATAATGATTACGTCGTTTCAAAAGTGAATTCATTTTCAACGTTTAAAGTTCAAAAGTAGTTAAATCACATTAAAATGAATCAAATATAATGATTATATATTTTCAAAAGCCGTCAAACGTAAGTAATATTTTGTATGACCTTTAACGCAAACACTTTAGATCTCACGTACTTTATCTTTGAAATAACAAGTTCTTTAATTAGGTTTTCAACGTTTAAATGTCAAAAGTAGTTAATTGACATTAAAATGAATCAAATATAATGACCGCATCATTTAAAAACGCTCAAACGTAAGTGGAATTAGGTTTGACTTTTAACGCTCCTACTTTAGATTTCTCATACTTCATATTTGAAATAGCAAGTTCTTTGATTACCTTGTAAACGTTTAATGCTCAAAAGTAGTTAACTCACATTAAAATTAATCAAATATAATGATTACGTCATTTTAAAAGTGGTCAAATTAAAGAAGATTTGAACACAATCCTTGTAGAATTCCATTCTAGGAAAAAACATGTTAATTGAATTAATTTTGAATGTTTAAAGCTCAAAAGTAGTTAAATAACATTAAAATGAATCAAATATAACGATTGTATTCTTTCAAGAGCGGTCAAACGTAAGTGGAATTTGGTTTCACTTTAAACGCTACTACTTTAGATTTCTCATACTTTATCTTTGAAATAAAAAGGTTCTTTGATTACCGTTTAACGTTTAATGCTCAAAAGTAGTTAAATCACATTAAAATGAATCAAATATAATGATTACGTTGTTTCAAAAGTGGTCAAATTAAAGTAGAATTGAAATTGAATCCGAACACAAGCCATGTAGAATATTATTCTCTATCTTTGAAAAAACAAGTTATTTGAATTAATTTTTAACGTTTAAAGCTCAAAAGTAGTTAAATCACATGAAAATGAATCAAATATAATGATTGTATCCTTTCACAAGCGGTAAAACGTAAGTCAAATTTTGTTTGACTTTTAACGCAACCACTTTAGAAGATCTCACATACTTTATCTTTAAAATAACAAATTCTTTGATTACTTTATCAAAGTTTAAGGCTAAAAATGTATGCAAATCACATCGATATGAATCAAATACAATGATTGTATCCTTTCAAAAGCGGTCAAACATAAGTAGAATTTGGTTTGACTTTTAACACGGGCACTTTAGATCTCCCATATTTTATATTTGAAATAACGAGTTCTTTGAATACCCTTTAAACGTTTAATGCTCAAAAGTAGTTAAATGACATTCAAATGAATCAAGTATAATAACCGTATCTTGTTAAAAGTGGTCAAATTTAAGTATAATTTAGTTTGAATTACAACTTCCAAACTTTATCTTTGAAATAACAAGTTAATTGAATTCAATTTCAACGTTTAAAGCTCAAAGGTAGTTAAATAACATTAAAATGAATCAAATATAGTGATTATATCTTTTTAAAAGCCGCCAAACGTAAGTAGAATTTTGTATGACTTTTAACGCAAACACTTTAGATCTCACGGACTTTATCTTTGAAATAACAAGTTCTTTAATTAGGTTTTCAACGTTTAAATGTCAAAAGTCGTTAAATGACATTAAAATGAATCAAATATAATTGTATCCTCTAAAAAGTGGTCAAACGTAACT
Organism: Cynanchum wilfordii; assembly: GCA_025388415.1. NCBI lineage: Eukaryota > Viridiplantae > Streptophyta > Magnoliopsida > Gentianales > Apocynaceae > Cynanchum > Cynanchum wilfordii. The sequence continues at coordinate 12,059 of JAHSUH010001238.1, read as the reverse complement.
AGAATTTGGTTTGACTTTTAAGGCTACTACTTTAGATTTCTCATACTTTATCTTTGAAATAACAAGTTCTTTGATTACCTTTTAAACGTTTAATGCTCAAAAGGATTTAATTCACATTAAAATCAATCAAATATAATGATTACGTCGTTTCAAAAGTGAATTCATTTTCAACGTTTAAAGTTCAAAAGTAGTTAAATCACATTAAAATGAATCAAATATAATGATTATATATTTTCAAAAGCCCAAGTCAAACGTAAGTAATATTTTGTATGACCTTTAACGCAAACACTTTAGATCTCACGTACTTTATCTTTGAAATAACAAGTTCTTTAATTAGGTTTTCAACGTTTAAATGTCAAAAGTAGTTAATTGACATTAAAATGAATCAAATATAATGACTGCATCATTTAAAAAAGCGGTTCAAACGTAAGTGGAATTAGGTTTGACTTTTAACGCTCCTACTTTAGATTTCTCATACTTCATATTTGAAATAGCAAGTTCTTTGATTACCTTGTAAACGTTTAATGCTCAAAAGTAGTTAACTCACATTAAAATTAATCAAATATAATGATTACGTCATTTTAAAAGTGGTCAAATTAAAGAAGATTTGAACACAATCCTTGTAGAATTCCATTCTAGGAAAAAACATGTTAATTGAATTAATTTTGAATGTTTAAAGCTCAAAAGTAGTTAAATAACATTAAAATGAATCAAATATAACGATTGTATTCTTTCAAGAGCGGTCAAACGTAAGTGGAATTTGGTTTCACTTTTAAACGCTACTACTTTAGATTTCTCATACTTTATCTTTGAAATAAAAAGTTCTTTGATTACCGTTTAACGTTTAATGCTCAAAAGTAGTTAAATCACATTAAAATGAATCAAATATAATGATTACGTTGTTTCAAAAGTGGTCAAATTAAAGTAGAATTGAAATTGAATCGGAACACAAGCCATGTAGAATATTATTCTCTATCTTTGAAAAAACAAGTTATTTGAATTAATTTTTAACGTTTAAAGCTCAAAAGTAGTTAAATCACATGAAAATGAATCAAATATAATGATTGTATCCTTTCACAAGCGGTAAAACGTAAGTCAAATTTTGTTTGACTTTTAACGCAACCACTTTAGAAGATCTCACATACTTTATCTTTAAAATAACAAATTCTTTGATTACTTTATCAAAGTTTAAGGCTAAAAATGTATGCAAATCACATCGATATGAATCAAATACAATGATTGTATCCTTTCAAAAGCGGTCAAACATAAGTAGAATTTGGTTTGACTTTTAACACAGGCACTTTAGATCTCCCATATTTTATATTTGAAATAACGAGTTCTTTGAATACCCTTTAAACGTTTAATGCTCAAAAGTAGTTAAATGACATTCAAATGAATCAAGTATAATAACCGTATCTTGTTAAAAGTGGTCAAATTTAAGTATAATTTAGTTTGAATTACAACTTCCAAACTTTATTCTTTGAAATAACAAGTTAATTGAATTCAATTTCAACGTTTAAAGCTCAAAGGTAGTTAAATAACATTAAAATGAATCAAATATAGTGATTATATCTTTTTAAAAGCCGCCAAACGTAAGTAGAATTTTGTATGACTTTTAACGCAAACACTTTAGATCTCACGGACTTTATCTTTGAAATAACAAGTTCTTTAATTAGGTTTTCAACGTTTAAATGTCAAAAGTCGTTAAATGACATTAAAATGAATCAAATATAATTGTATCCTCTAAAAAGTGGTCAAACGTAACTAGAATTTGGTTTGACTTTTAAGGCTACTACTTTAGATTTCTCATACTTTATCTTTGAAAATAACAAGTTCTTTGATTACCTTTTAAACGTTTAATGCTCAAAAGGATTTAATTCACATTAAAATCAATCAAATATAATGATTACGTCCTTTCAAAAGTGAATTCATTTTCAACGTTTAAAGTTCAAAAGTAGTTAAATCACATTAAAATGAATCAAATATAATGATTATATATTTTCAAAAGCCGTCAAACGTAAGTAATATTTTTTATGACCTTTAACGCAAACACTTTAGATCTCACGTACTTTATCTTTGAAATAACAAGTTCTTTAATTAGGTTTTCAACGTTTAAATGTCAAAAGTAGTTAATTGACATTAAAATGAATCAAATATAATGACTGCATCATTTAAAAAAGCGGTCAAACGTAAGTGGAATTAGGTTTGACTTTTAACGCTCCTACTTTAGATTTCTCATACTTCATATTTGAAATAGCAAGTTCTTTGATTACCTTGTAAACGTTTAATGCTCAAAAGTAGTTAACTCACATTAAAATTAATCAAATATAATGATTACGTCATTTTAAAAGTGGTCAAATTAAAGAAGATTTGAACACAATCCTTGTAGAATTCCATTCTAGGAAAAAACATGTTAATTGAATTAATTTTGAATGTTTAAAGCTCAAAAGTAGTTAAATAACATTAAAATGAATCAAATATAACGATTGTATTCTTTCTAAGAGCGGTCAAACGTAAGTGGAATTTGGTTTCACTTTAAACGCTACTACTTTAGATTTCTCATACTTTATCTTTGAAATAAAAAGTTCTTTGATTACCGTTTAACGTTTAATGCTCAAAAGTAGTTAAATCACATTAAAATGAATCAAATATAATGATTACGTTGTTTCAAAAGTGGTCAAATTAAAGTAGAATTGAAATTGAATCCGAACACAAGCCATGTAGAATATTATTCTCTATCTTTGAAAAAACAAGTTATTTGAATTAATTTTTAACGTTTAAAGCTCAAAAGTAGTTAAATCACATGAAAATGAATCAAATATAATGATTGTATCCTTTCACAAGCGGTAAAACGTAAGTCAAATTTTGTTTGACTTTTAACGCAACCACTTTAGAAGATCTCACATACTTTATCTTTAAAATAACAAATTCTTTGATTACTTTATCAAAGTTTAAGGCTAAAAATGTATGCAAATCACATCGATATGAATCAAATACAATGATTGTATCCTTTCAAAAGCGGTCAAACATAAGTAGAATTTGGTTTGACTTTTAACACTAGCACTTTAGATCTCCCATATTTTATATTTGAAATAACGAGTTCTTTGAATACCCTTTAAACGTTTAATGCTCAAAAGTAGTTAAATGACATTCAAATGAATCAAGTATAATAACCGTATCTTGTTAAAAGTGGTCAAATTTAAGTATAATTTAGTTTGAATTACAACTTCCAAACTTTATCTTTGAAATAACAAGTTAATTGAATTCAATTTCAACGTTTAAAGCTCAAAGGTAGTTAAATAACATTAAAATGAATCAAATATAGTGATTATATCTTTTTAAAAAAGCCGCCAAACGTAAGTAGAATTTTTTATATGACTTTTAACCAAAACACTTTTAGATCTCACGGACTTTATCTTTGAAATAACAAGTTCTTTAATTAGGTTTTCAACGTTTAAATGTCAAAAGTCGTTAAATGACATTAAAATGAATCAAATATAATTGTATCCTCTAAAAAAGTGGTCAAACGTAACTAGAATTTGGTTTGACTTTTAAGGCTACTACTTTAGATTTCTCATACTTTATCTTTGAAATAACAAGTTCTTTGATTACCTTTTAAACGTTTAATGCTCAAAAGGATTTAATTCACATTAAAATCAATCAAATATAATGATTACGTCGTTTCAAAAGTGAATTCATTTTCAACGTTTAAAGTTCAAAAGTAGTTAAATCACATTAAAATGAATCAAATATAATGATTATATATTTTCAAAAGCCGTCAAACGTAAGTAATATTTTGTATGACCTTTAACGCAAACACTTTAGATCTCACGTACTTTATCTTTGAAATAACAAGTTCTTTAATTAGGTTTTCAACGTTTAAATGTCAAAAGTAGTTAATTGACATTAAAATGAATCAAATATAATGACTGCATCATTTAAAAAAAGCGGTCAAACGTAAGTGGAATTAGGTTTGACTTTTAACGCTCCTACTTTAGATTTCTCATACTTCATATTTGAAATAGCAAGTTCTTTGATTACCTTGTAAACGTTTAATGCTCAAAAGTAGTTAACTCACATTAAAATTAATCAAATATAATGATTACGTCATTTTAAAAGTGGTCAAATTAAAGAAGATTTGAACACAATCCTTGTAGAATTCCATTCTAGGAAAAAACATGTTAATTGAATTAATTTTGAATGTTTAAAGCTCAAAAGTAGTTAAATAACATTAAAATGAATCAAATATAACGATTGTATTCTTTCAAGAGCGGTCAAACGTAAGTGGAATTTGGTTTCACTTTAAACGCTACTACTTTAGATTTCTCATACTTTATCTTTGAAATAAAAAGTTCTTTGATTACCGTTTAACGTTTAATGCTCAAAAGTAGTTAAATCACATTAAAATGAATCAAATATAATGATTACGTTGTTTCAAAAGTGGTCAAATTAAAGTAGAATTGAAATTGAATCGAACACAAGCCATGTAGAATATTATTCTCTATCTTTGAAAAAACAAGTTATTTGAATTAATTTTTAACGCTTTAAAGCTCAAAAGTAGTTAAATCACATGAAAATGAATCAAATATAATGATTGTATCCTTTCACAAGCGGTAAAACGTAAAGTCAAATTTTTGTTTGACTTTTAACGCAACCACTTTAGAAGATCTCACATACTTTATCTTTAAAATAACAAATTCTTTGATTACTTTATCAAAGTTTAAGGCTAAAAATGTATGCAAATCACATCGATATGAATCAAATACAATGATTGTATCCTTTCAAAAGCGGTCAAACATAAGTAGAATTTGGTTTGACTTTTAACACAGGCACTTTAGATCTCCCATATTTTATATTTGAAATAACGAGTTCTTTGAATACCCTTTAAACGTTTAATGCTCAAAAGTAGTTAAATGACATTCAAATGAATCAAGTATAATAACCGTATCTTGTTAAAAGTGGTCAAATTTAAGTATAATTTAGTTTGAATTACAACTTCCAAACTTTATCTTTGAAATAACAAGTTAATTGAATTCAATTTCAACGTTTAAAGCTCAAAGGTAGTTAAATAACATTAAAATGAATCAAATATAGTGATTATATCTTTTTAAAAGCCGCCAAACGTAAGTAGAATTTTGTATGACTTTTAACGCAAACACTTTAGATCTCACGGACTTTATCTTTGAAATAACAAGTTCTTTAATTAGGTTTTCAACGTTTAAATGTCAAAAGTCGTTAAATGACATTAAAATGAATCAAATATAATTGTATCCTCTAAAAAGTGGTCAAACGTAACTAGAATTTGGTTTGACTTTTAAAGGCTACTACTTTAGATTTCTCATACTTTATCTTTGAAATAACAAGTTCTTTGATTACCTTTTAAACGTTTAATGCTCAAAAGGATTTAATTCACATTAAAATCAATCAAATATAATGATTACGCTTCGTTTCAAAAGTGAATTCATTTTCAACGTTTAAAGTTCAAAAGTAGTTAAATCACATTAAAATGAATCAAATATAATGATTATATATTTTCAAAAGCCGTCAAACGTAAGTAATATTTTGTATGACCTTTAACGCAAACCACTTTAGATCTCACGTACTTTAATCTTTGAAATAACAAGTTCTTTAATTAGGTTTTCAACGTTTAAATGTCAAAAGTAGTTAATTGACATTAAAATGAATCAAATATAATGACTGCATCATTTAAAAAAGCGGTCAAACGTAAGTGGAATTAGGTTTGACTTTTAACGCTCCTACTTTAGATTTCTCATACTTCATATTTGAAATAGCAAGTTCTTTGATTACCTTGTAAACGTTTAATGCTCAAAAGTAGTTAACTCACATTAAAATTAATCAAATATAATGATTACGTCATTTTAAAAGTGGTCAAATTAAAGAAGATTTGAACACAATCCTTGTAGAATTCCATTCTAGGAAAAAACATGTTAATTGAATTAATTTTGAATGTTTAAAGCTCAAAAGTAGTTAAATAACATTAAAATGAATCAAATATAACGATTGTATTCTTTCAAGAGCGGTCAAACGTAAGTGGAATTTGGTTTCACTTTAAACGCTACTACTTTAGATTTCTCATACTTTATCTTTGAAATAAAAAGTTCTTTGATTACCGTTTAACGTTTAATGCTCAAAAGTAGTTAAATCACATTAAAATGAATCAAATATAATGATTACGTTGTTTCAAAAGTGGTCAAATTAAAGTAGAATTGAAATTGAATCCGAACACAAGCCATGTAGAATATTATTCTCTATCTTTGAAAAAACAAGTTATTTGAATTAATTTTTAACGTTTAAAGCTCAAAAGTAGTTAAATCACATGAAAATGAATCAAATATAATGATTGTATCCTTTCACAAGCGGTAAAACGTAAGTCAAATTTTGTTTGACTTTTAACGCAACCACTTTAGAAGATCTCACTACTTTATCTTTAAAATAACAAATTCTTTGATTACTTTATCAAAGTTTAAGGCTAAAAATGTATGCAAATCACATCGATATGAATCAAATACAATGATTGTATCCTTTCAAAAGCGGTCAAACATAAGTAGAATTTGGTTTGACTTTTAACACAGGCACTTTAGATCTCCCATATTTTATATTTGAAATAACGAGTTCTTTGAATACCCTTTAAACGTTTAATGCTCAAAAGTAGTTAAATGACATTCAAATGAATCAAGTATAATAACCGTATCTTGTTAAAAGTGGTCAAATTTAAGTATAATTTAGTTTGAATTACAACTTCCAAACTTTATCTTTGAAATAACAAGTTAATTGAATTCAATTTCAACGTTTAAAGCTCAAAGGTAGTTAAATAACATTAAAATGAATCAAATATAGTGATTATATCTTTTTAAAAGCCGACAAACGTAAGTAGAATTTTGTATGACTTTTAACGCAAACACTTTAGATCTCACGGACTTTATCTTTGAAATAACAAGTTCTTTAATTAGGTTTTCAACGTTTAAATGTCAAAAGTCGTTAAATGACATTAAAATGAATCAAATATAATTGTATCCTCTAAAAAGTGGTCAAACGTAACTAGAATTTGGTTTGACTTTTAAGGCTACTACTTTAGATTTCTCATACTTTATCTTTGAAATAACAAGTTCTTTGATTACCTTTTAAACGTTTAATGCTCAAAAGGATTTAATTCACATTAAAATCAATCAAATATAATGATTACGTCGTTTCAAAAGTGAATTCATTTTCAACGTTTAAAGTTCAAAAGTAGTTAAATCACATTAAAATGAATCAAATATAATGATTATATATTTTCAAAAGCCGTCAAACGTAAGTAATATTTTGTATGACCTTTAACGCAAACACTTTAGATCTCACGTACTTTATCTTTGAAATAACAAGTTCTTTAATTAGGTTTTCAACGTTTAAATGTCAAAAGTAGTTAATTGACATTAAAATGAATCAAATATAATGACTGCATCATTTAAAAAAGCGGTCAAACGTAAGTGGAATTAGGTTTGACTTTTAACGCTCCTACTTTAGATTTCTCATACTTCATATTTGAAATAGCAAGTTCTTTGATTACCTTGTAAACGTTTAATGCTCAAAAGTAGTTAACTCACATTAAAATTAATCAAATATAATGATTACGTCATTTTAAAAGTGGTCAAATTAAAGAAGATTTGAACACAATCCTTGTAGAATTCCATTCTAGGAAAAAACATGTTAATTGAATTAATTTTGAATGTTTAAAGCTCAAAAGTAGTTAAATAACATTAAAATGAATCAAATATAACGATTGTATTCTTTCAAGAGCGGTCAAACGTAAGTGGAATTTGGTTTCACTTTAAAAGGTTACTACTTTAGATTTCTCATACTTTATCTTTGAAATAAAAAGTTCTTTGATTACCGTTTAACGTTTAATGCTCAAAAGTAGTTAAATCACATTAAAATGAATCAAATATAATGATTACGTTGTTTCAAAAGTGGTCAAATTAAAGTAGAATTGAAATTGAATCCGAACACAAGCCATGTAGAATATTATTCTCTATCTTTGAAAAAACAAGTTATTTGAATTAATTTTTAACGTTTAAAGCTCAAAAGTAGTTAAATCACATGAAAATGAATCAAATATAATGATTGTATCCTTTCACAAGCGGTAAAACGTAAGTCAAATTTTGTTTGACTTTTAACGCAACCACTTTAGAAGATCTCACATACTTTATCTTTAAAATAACAAATTCTTTGATTACTTTATCAAAGTTTAAGGCTAAAAATGTATGCAAATCACATCGATATGAATCAAATACAATGATTGTATCCTTTCAAAAGCGGTCAAACATAAGTAGAATTTGGTTTGACTTTTAACACAGGCACTTTAGATCTCCCATATTTTATATTTGAAATAACGAGTTCTTTGAATACCCTTTAAACGTTTAATGCTCAAAAGTAGTTAAATGACATTCAAATGAATCAAGTATAATAACCGTATCTTGTTAAAAGTGGTCAAATTTAAGTATAATTTAGTTTGAATTACAACTTCCAAACTTTATCTTTGAAATAACAAGTTAATTGAATTCAATTTCAACGTTTAAAGCTCAAAGGTAGTTAAATAACATTAAAATGAATCAAATATAGTGATTATATCTTTTTAAAAGCCGCCAAACGTAAGTAGAATTTTGTATGACTTTTAACGCAAACACTTTAGATCTCACGGACTTTATCTTTGAAATAACAAGTTCTTTAATTAGGTTTTCAACGTTTAAATGTCAAAAGTCGTTAAATGACATTAAAATGAATCAAATATAATTGTATCCTCTAAAAAGTGGTCAAACGTAACTAGAATTTGGTTTGACTTTTAAGGCTACTACTTTAGATTTCTCATACTTTATCTTTGAAATAACAAGTTCTTTGATTACCTTTTAAACGCTTTTAATGCTCAAAAGGATTTAATTCACATTAAAATCAATCAAATATAATGATTACGTCGTTTCAAAGGTGAATTCATTTTCAACGTTTAAAGTTCAAAAGTAGTTAAATCACATTAAAATGAATCAAATATAATGATTATATATTTTCAAAAGCCGTCAAACGTAAGTAATATTTTGTATGACCTTTAACGCAAACACTTTAGATCTCACGTACTTTATCTTTGAAATAACAAGTTCTTTAATTAGGTTTTCAACGTTTAAATGTCAAAAGTAGTTAATTGACATTAAAATGAATCAAATTATATTAATTGCATCATTTAAAAAAGCGTTAAACGTAAGTGGAATTAGGTTTGACTTTAACTAAAGCTCCTACTAGATTTCTCATTTTTTATTTTTAATAGTTTTTTGATTACCTTTTAAATGTTTAATTCATTTAATTTTATTTTTAAAATATTTTTAATTTTCAAAAAATAAAAAATATTAATTAAAAAATAAAAAATTAAAAATTAATTGATTCTTTTAAAAATAAAGTTTTTTTAATTTTTAAATAATAATTATTTTGATTTTTAATTTTTTTTAAAATTATATTAAAATAAATTAAATTTTAAAAAGAATCAATTTAACGATTTTTTTTTTTAAAAGATTAAATTATCTTTATTTTTTTTTTTTTATTTTTTAACTTTTTTTTTTTTTTAAGTTTTTTTCAAAATGAAAATTAAATTTAAAGAATTCAAAATTTAAACAATTTTAATTTATATTATTTTTTTTTTTTAAATTTAATTTTTTTTAATTGAACATTTTTAAATATTTGGTTTAAAGTATAAAGAACTCGTTATTTCAAATATAAAATATGGGAGATCTAAAGTGCCTGTGTTAAAAGTCAAACCAAATCTACTTTTGTTTGACCGCTTTTGAAAGGATACAATCATTGTATTTGATTCATATCGATGTGATTTGCATCATTTTTAGCCTTAAACTTTGATAAAGTAATCAAAGAATTTGTTATTTTATAAAGAATAAAGTATTGGGTGAGATCTTCTAAAGTGGTTGCGTTAAAAGTCAAACAAAATTCGACATTTTACCGCTTGTGAAAGGATACAATCATTATATTTGATTCATTTTCATGTGATTTAACTACTTTTGAGCTTTAAACGTTAAAAATTAATTCAAATAACTTGTTTTTTCAAAGATAGAGAATAATATTCTACATGGCTTGTGTTCAGATTCAATTTCAATTCTACTTTAATTTGACCACTTTTGAAACAACGTAATCATTATATTTGATTCATTTTAATGTGATTTAACTACTTTTGAGCATTAAACGTTAAACGGTAATCAAAGAACTTTTTATTTCAAAGATAAAGTATGAGAAATCTAAAGTAGTAGCGTTTAAAGGAAAACCAAATTCCACTTACGTTTGACCGCTCTTGAAAGAATACAATCGTTATATTTGATTCATTTTAATGTTATTTAACTACTTTTGAGCTTTAAACATTCAAAATTAATTCAATTAACATGTTTTTTCCTAGAATGGAATTCTACAAGGATTGTGTTCAAATCTTCTTTAATTTGACCACTTTTAAAATGACGTAATCATTATATTTGATTAATTTTAATGTGAGTTAACTACTTTTGAGCATTAAACGTTTACAAGGTAATCAAAGAACTTGCTATTTCAAATATGAAGTATGAGAAATCTAAAGTAGGAGCGTTAAAAGTCAAACCTAATTCCACTTACGTTTGACCGCTTTTTTAAATGATGCAGTCATTATATTTGATTCATTTTAATGTCAATTAACTACTTTTGACATTTAAACGTTGAAAACCTAATTAAAGAACTTGTTATTTCAAAGATAAAGTACGTGAGATCTAAAGTGTTTGCGTTAAAGGTCATACAAAATATTACTTACGTTTGACGGCTTTTGAAAATATATAATCATTATATTTGATTCATTTTAATGTGATTTAACTACTTTTGAACTTTAAACGTTGAAAATGAATTCACTTTTGAAACGACGTAATCATTATATTTGATTGATTTTAATGTGAATTAAATCCTTTTGAGCATTAAACGTTTAAAAGGTAATCAAAGAACTTGTTATTTCAAAGATAAAGTATGAGAAATCTAAAGTAGTAGCCTTAAAAGTCAAACCAAATTCTAGTTACGTTTGACCACTTTTTAGAGGATACAATTATATTTGATTCATTTTAATGTCATTTAACGACTTTTGACATTTAAACGTTGAAAACCTAATTAAAGAACTTGTTATTTCAAAGATAAAGTCCGTGAGATCTAAAGTGTTTGCGTTAAAAGTCATACAAAAATTCTACTTACGTTTGGCGGCTTTTAAAAAGATATAATCACTATATTTGATTCATTTTAATGTTATTTAACTACCTTTGAGCTTTAAACGTTGAAATTGAATTCAATTAACTTGTTATTTCAAAGATAAAGTTTGGAAGTTGTAATTCAAACTAAATTATACTTAAATTTGACCACTTTTAACAAGATACGCTTATTATACTTGATTCATTTGAATGTCATTTAACTACTTTTGAGCATTAAACGTTTAAAGGGTATTCAAAGAACTCGTTATTTCAAATATAAAATATGGGAGATCTAAAGTGCCTGTGTTAAAAGTCAAACCAAATTCTACTTATGTTTGACCGCTTTTGAAAGGATACAATCATTGTATTTGATTCATATCGATGTGATTTGCATACATTTTTAGCCTTAAACTTTGATAAAGTAATCAAAGAATTTGTTATTTTAAAGATAAAGTATGTGAGATCTTCTAAAGTGGTTGCGTTAAAAAGTCAAACAAAATTTGACTTACGTTTTACCGCTTGTGAAAGGATACAATCATTATATTTGATTCATTTTCATGTGATTTAACTACTTTTGAGCTTTAAACGTTAAAAATTAATTCAAATAACTTGTTTTTTCAAAGATAGAGAATAATATTCTACATGGCTTGTGTTCAGATTCAATTTCAATTCTACTTTAATTTGACCACTTTTGAAACAACGTAATCATTATATTTGATTCATTTTAATGTGATTTAACTACTTTTGAGCATTAAACGTTAAACGGTAATCAAAGAACTTTTTATTTCAAAGATAAAGTATGAGAAATCTAAAGTAGTA
>JAHSUH010001237.1:0-18949 GCA_025388415.1 Cynanchum wilfordii | reverse complement strand
TTAAACATTAATTGAGAATTAAAAGACAAAAGAAAAACTATAAAAGTTCAACTTAATTACATGGATATCATTAGAAACTTGTAATCTTATATATAATAGATATAAAAGAAGGCTTAACATATACCTTGACACATTGTCGGATACATTTTGAGTTAGAAAAACTTCAATCACTGAATCAACCACTGAACATTTCCACCGCGAGAAAGTCCTATTACCCGATCATTACATCATCATCAAAAATTTAGATAAAATGGAAAAAAGATTTGAGTTTCATATAAGGAATTAACTATACAAAAGAAATATAACCTTGGATATGATTCATGCAGCTAAGAAACATTTGAACCCGACCACAAAATATTTCCTTCTGCTCCTTCCAATAGTTCTCCTCATTTTTTCCTTTCCATCCTCCTTGATTAATATCCAAGTTTTCATAGCATCTTCATCTGGGATTACATTGGCAAGTTCGGGTTTTTTCTTTTTCCTAGATCTTCTTTTTGAACTTTGATCACGCACAACAATTTCAGTATACTGCTTAGAAGAGGGTAAAATCTCTCTGCTGTTTTTGTTACATTTTCCTATACTCTTTAACCGATCACAAAATTCAGAATTTGTAAAAGCCCTCCGGCGTGTATAGACCTTAAGAATCCGGGGTTTTTCAAATTTCTTTATCTTGTTTCCTTTGCTCCGACGTGAATAGACCTTAAGAAACTGGTTTATCTTGTTTCCTCTGCTCCGGCGTGTATAAACGTAAAGAAGGCTGGGGTTTTTTTGATGGTTCCGGAGTTTGGGGATCGGAAGCACATGAGCTCTCTTGTAATTGTATAGTATTGTCGGAATCCAATGTTTTCTGCCTTTTTCTTCCTTTTTTACCAACTTTTGGCTTCTTTGCTTCCTTTATTTTCTTCTCGGATTTCTTCGGTTTTTGTTTCTTTTCTGTTGGTTTCGGCGCCTTCCTTTTTAGTTTCATCACGTCAAATATTTTTGGCCTATGTTTTTTCTCTTTAACTCTTGGCTTTCTCTTGACATCAGTTTCAATCTTCTTCCTCTTCCTCCCCGACCCAGTAACTACATTCAAAACCAACCATAGAAAACAGAGTTGTCGTAACAAAAGCAAAATCTCAACCAAAAAAGAGCCATTTTCAAACAATATTCAACGCCATAAAAAAAGAAAAAAGAAAGGTATGACTGAATGAGTAAAAATTTCTCTCCAATAAAACAGAATAACAACTACTGAGTGTTTTGTTTCATTGGCTATCGCTAGTGATCATTTTAATCATAGAATGTAAACATACACACATAAATTATGAATTTAAACAAAACACAGCAAAAATAGGCGAAATTAAACAGAAAAAATAAAAATAAAAAATAAAAAAGGAAAACTTTCAAAGATTTTTTTTTCTCAATTACCTGTGATTTCATTGCCCTGTAAAGCAAGAGGTTCCGCATCATTTGAATTTTGCATGCATCGTTTCTGCTCAACAACAAAACCTTCTCCGAACCTGACCAAGAGTTCCGAACTCGCTGGTATACCTTTTCTTCCTTGTTCCCGTAAATTGACTTCCATGACTTTCACTGTATTTGTTTTGCATACAACACTTTCACAAAGAAAACGGATTTTGTGTTGCAAAGTTAAAAAAAAAAAAGCAATTTCCTGAAATGATAAAGTTATATATATATATATATATATATATATATATATATTTAAATACAATATTTTTTAATTATGAGTCAATAATATATGAAATTTAAAAAAGTTTATCTGCTTTAAGTGACTCCAACATAAATTCTTCTACAATAATAGATAAAATTGCTATTTCTTCACTAATATTTTTTATCAAATATTAAATTTTAGAAATTAAAAAAAAGTAGAAGATTGATATCATGAAATCCATTTGAAATTCGTATCAACAATTATCATAAAAAATTATGTTATTTTTTACCATTAAATATTTACTTTTTAACGTAATTAGTTAATGTTATAATTACTAAATATGAGTCTTTGACCTTCCTTTCATTACTAAATAATTTACGTTTATTTTTTGTTATGGGATAAATATTCTTAGAATTTTCTTATCACTATAATAAAAGGTTGAGAAAATGAAAAAAAAAAATTATTAAAACTTTTAATTTTTGTAACCTAAACTTTTCATTTTCTTTAACTTTTTTTTTTAAAATATATATATATATATATATATATATATATATATATATATATCTTAATCTTATTTATCAAACTCCATTTGAAATTCAATATCAACAATTATGATAAAAAATTATGTTATTTTTTACCATTGAATATTTACTTTTTAACGTAATTAGTTAATGTTATAATTACTAAATATGAGTCCTTTGACCTTCCTTTCATTACTAAATAATTTACGTTTATTTTTTTGTTATGAGATAAATATTATTAGAATTTGCTCATCACTAAAATAAAAGATTGAGAAAATGAAAAGTTTATTTATTAAAACACTTTTAGTTTTTGTAACCTAAACTTTTTATTTTTTTTAAGTTAGAAAGGTGATTTATTTTTTTAAAAGTTTTTTAACAAAAAGAAGATAAAAAAGTTAGTAAATATATTAATTATTAAGTACAATATATAATATAAAAAATAATAGATAAGATATATGAGATTTCAAAACCCTATATGAGATATATTAAAAAAAAACAAAATTTAAAAATATTACTTGTAACTAAAAAAAATATACATATCCCTAAAATCAACATAAGAATGTTTATAATTAATTATAATATAAATGAATCAATTCAAATTAGTTTACCACTTCTTCCACCATCATTTTTAAAAAGTTATAAATAAATTATTAAAAAAAATGAGAGTTACTAAAAATTAATAAGGTCTATTAAAAATCAAATTAGAGATTTTTTTTTTGAAAGTTTAAAAGTTACAGAAATAAACAATGAGAATAAAATAAAATTATTAATATCATAACAATTAAAAAATTAAATAATAAATAAAAAAATTAAAAGTTAGGTATTAAAAACATGAGCTATTGTAATCATTGAAGATATTTATATACACTAGTATGTACATCCCGCCCCTAGGTGCGGGATGCATATTATATATATATATTAAAAGATCAATTGATATAAAAAAGAAACTTGCATCTCCCATATTCCAATATCCGTAAAAGTTAAATTAAGGGTGAGAAACTGTTTTATTTATGTGTTGTTTTTTGCCCATGATACAAGATATGCATATATAGATATAAGATATACATTTATATATAATTAATAATTGTATATAATGATTTGAAGGTATCCACACAAAAAAATAATGATTTGAAGGTGAGTTAGAGAGAGAAAAGTAATGCCTACTTTTTCTACTTTCTTTCTACTTTTCCTAAAACAGAAAAACAGAAGGAAAGTAGTGTCCATGATACAAGATATACATAAGAAAGTATTTTAAGGAAGAAATCCAAATCCATCCTTATTCAACTTTGGGGAGGTCTAGAATGTTATTTATCAATTGAAGAAGTAATTGTCTTTGTTCTTTGACTCCTGTTTTGTAGTGGAAAGAATCTCGTTCATGCTCACGACTCCTGTTTAAAGAAACCAGAAGAACATCAACAATTTTCCAAGCAGATGATTCCATAAAATGGCATAACCAACTTATAGAAAATTTAGGAGATTAACTTGTTATATGTATTGTTCTATTAAGTTCTGTTTCTTTTGCTTCTCGGACTTGCTATTTCCTCACGAAGTTTTGCATTTTTTCTCTTTTCCTTACTTGGTAAATTCACATGAAAAATGTTAATATATATATATAAATAGAAACCCACAAGAATAATTTAATCCATAAATTATTCCATTTGAGAAATTGAGGTACTTCCTACCGTATGATTCAGGACTAAGAGCTTTGGCTGTGTAGCAGTCTCAATTTGGGAGACATGGATTTCTAACTAAATTGTAGTATCCTTCCAGTAAGCTTTATATTACGATATTTTACCATATATGACAGATTTTGTACATAAGATATATTTTGTGAGATATTATTGTGATATTCTTTATGATTGTGGGAGTGATTTTAGGCATGCATATAGGAGCATATTGGGCGGAAAATATTTTGTCTTGATTTGCCAAGATTGTATCGTATACTAGTCTTGTATATATATTTGATCTTAGAGATTAAATGAAAGAGGAGAACAGATTATGGAGTACAATCCTTTTCATGGTATCGGAGCCTAGGTTACAATCCTACGGTTTTTTTTTCGAGAGATCGAGTGAGTTAAACACATACACACAATTTTCCGCTTGTTCTTTGGAGACATGGCTGGATACGATAATGACAAATCGACAGTTGGAGTCAAGAAGGTGGACGTGTTTTTTCTTGGAACCAATGATAATCCGGGTAATTTGATTACCCCGGTGCGGTTGAAAGGAGATAACTATGATGAGTGGGTGAGACATATTCGTACTGCTCTGAAGGCCAAGAGGAAGTTTGGGTTTTTGGAAGGGACTGTAGAGGATTGGTACACGGTGCATTCCATGTTGGTAGCATGGTTGATGAATACTATCGAACCTACCCTTCGTTCAACCCTTTCATACTATGAAGATGCTCGTGAATTATGGAAGGCGTTAAAGGAGAGGTTTTGTGTAGTGAATGAGACTCGAATTTGTCAATTAAAGGCAGCCCTTGGCGAGTGCAAGCAAGGGAAAAACGAGTCTATACGCTTCTTACTTTGGACGTATTAGTAAGATATGGGATGAATTGGCCATGTATGTCACGTTGCCTACTTGTTCATGTGATGGTTGTACGTGTGGTGGATGCACATGCAGTCTTCCCTCTCAGTATGCAAAACTTGTGCAAGAAGATCGTTTGCAATGGCTTCTTATTGGTGTCGATGGCGCTTATGCATCTATACGCTCTCAACTTTTGAACCAGGATCCTTTACCTTCTTTGGATCGTGCTTATCAAAATCTTATTCAAGAGGAGCGTCTGCGTGGTGGAGTTTTCTCAACAGTGAAGGAGGATCGTGATACTTTAATGGCTTTTAAAGTTCAAACCGATGTCCGAGGTAAATCAAAATATGTTGATAATTTTGATAAGTTTTGTAACCATTGCAATCGTGAAGGTCATGATGAGAGTTCATGCTTTCAAATACACGGCTTCCCGGAGTGGTGGGGCGATAGACCACGTGGTGGTCGTGGTGGCAGAGGAGGAGGGCAGGTGGTGTGGTGCTGGCCGAGGACGAGGAAACGGAGGTGGAGGGTGGAAGAACGACCCACCTGCCAGAGCAAACAAAACCACAACTAGCTCATCTGGACAAGCAAGTACATCACAAAGCAACAACACAAGACGGCAGAGGCGGCAGGCCTTGCTCACATCACACCCGAGCAGTGGCAAAATATTCTTGATCTTCTCAATTTACCTAAGCCAAAAGATCGTTTATCTAGTGAGTTTTCTTGGATAATTGATACTGGAGCTACACACCATGTGACAGGAACTCTTGATTGCTTGATTAATGTGAAGAAAATTAGCCACTGCCCAGTTGGTTTGCCCGATGGAAGAAGTGTTGCAGCAACACATGAGGGCAGTGTGATCTTGCCCGGCCATTTACAGATCAATCATGTGTTATATGTTCCTCATTTGGATTGTAATTTGATATCGGTGACACAATTATTAGATGAACATAATTGTACTGTTCGGATAACTAATATGATGTGTGTTATACAAGACCGAGTGACGAGGACGTTGTGTGGAGTGGGTGAACGCAAGGATGGGCTTTTCTTTTTCCGAGGTGTTCCTCATGCACAAGCTCTAGCGGTTGATCATGGCCAGTCGATGGAGTTATGGCACAAGCGTTTGGGGCATCCGTCAGAAAAAGTTCTTAGAAAGGTGCCTAATGTGAGTACATTTGGTGCTTTGAATAAAGATGGTTGTGATGTATGTTTTCGTGCAAAACAACCTAGAGAGTGTTTTCCAATTAGTAGTAGTCGAGCTAGTGAAATTTTTGAATTGGTTCATTGTGATTTATGGGGTCCTAATGGGCAGCGCTCCTCATGTGGCGCTTCCTATTTTTTAACAATTGTGGATGATTTTTCAAGATCTGTTTGGGTTTACTTGCTTTATAATAAATTGGAGGTTGAAATTATGTTTCTGAATTTTGTTGCATTAATTGATCGACAATTTGACAAGAAAATTAAACGAGTCGGAAGCGACAATGGAACCGAGTTTAAATGCTTGAATGACTATTTTAAGAAAAATGGGATTATCTTTGAAACTTCTTGTGTTGGGACACCGCAACAAAATGGTAGGGTTGAGCGTAAACATAAGCATATTCCGAATGTGGCTCGTGCTCTTCATTTTCAAGGTCATTTACCAGTTAAGTTTTGGGGGGAATGTGTCATGGCAGCATGTTATTTAATTAATCGCACACCCTCTAGTGTACTTAATTATAAGACACCGTATGAATACTTATTCGGAAAACCTCCAACTTTAGATGCAATCCGGGTGATGGGGTGCTTGTGTTATGCACATAATTTGAAACATAAAGGAAATAAATTTGCAAGTAGGAGTCGTCGGTGTATTTTTCTTGGGTATCCATTTGCTAAGAAAGGGTGGACTTTATATGACTTGGAAACACAAGAAATTTTTGTTTCTCGAGATGTCAAATTTGTTGAGCATGTTTTTCCTATGGCAGAGTTGAATAATGGGTTACATACTGTTGGTCCTATGTTTGAGAATTTTGGTGTGTCCGATTTTTTTGATGATGATTTGGATGGTCTCCTGTGTGAGGAGGTGAGGTTGCCTCATTGTACTCACCCAAGCACATCTCGTGCCGCCGGTTGAGGGGGGGTTGATTGAGGCGGTTCAGGGAGATGAGGCTGTTGTACCCGAGGAGGAAGTAAGGCAGCAACCTGCAGGTAGGTGGACATCGGAGGTGGTGTCCGATGGGGGAGTTGCACCATTACGGGATGATGAGAGTACGGAAGAGGTAGTGTTAGAGATGGGAAGAGGAAAAAGAACAAAATTTCCAAATTCCCGTTATGATGGATTTGTGACTCATACGGTTGTGAAAAAGAAAAGCCCTTCCAAGTATTTATCCACCTCATCAACTTCCTTAGGTACTCCCTATCCTATTTCAAACTTTGTAAGTTGTGCAAGGTTTTCCGATAATTATAGAAAGTATGTAGCTGCTATAAGTGCAGGAACACCTCCTACATGTTTTAAGGAGGCTGTGAAACATGAGGGGTGGAGACAAGCTATGGCAGGAGAAATAAAAGCTTTGGAAGATCAAAGAACATGGGAGTTGCAGGAATTACCACCTGGAAAGAAAGCATTGGGTAGTAAATGGGTGTACACCGAAAAGCGTGATGAACATGGAAATTTGCAGAGACTGAAAGCAAGACTAGTGATTTTTGGCAATCATCAAGTTGAAGGAATTGACTACAACGAGACCTTTGCTCCCGTCGCCAAGATGGTGACAGTTCGTACTTTCCTGTCAATTGCAGCCATTAAACATTGGGAGATACATCGGATAGATGTGCATAACGCATTTTTGCACGGTGACTTGGATGAAGAGGTGTACATGAAAATCCCACTAGGCTTCGAGAATAAACAGATTACGATATTTTACCATATATGACGATTTTGTACATAAGATATATTTTGTGAGATATTATTGTGATATTCTTTATGATTGTGGGAGTGATTTTAGGCATGCTTATAGGAGCATATTGGGCGGAAAATATTTTGTCTTGATTTGCCAAGATTGTATCGTATACTAGTCTTGTATATATATTTGATCTTAGAGATTAAATGAAAGAGGAGAACAGATTATGGAGTACAATCCTTTTCACTTTACTATAAAAATTGGAACAATTTATTTTTATTTTTATTTTTCTTTGTACTTATATTTTTTTTTGTCTTTTCATCCACCTTCTTCTCATTTTTTTTTTCTCCAAACTTTTTTTCAAATTCTTTATTCTTTTTTCTCTCATAATTTGTTTTTTATTTTGAATGGTTTAAGTGAATTAAATTTAAAGAACATTATTTTACAAATCATTCTTTTTTTTCTTTTTTCTTTTTTTTGGTTTTAATAGGTTTTTTTTTTAAAAAAAATTATTATTACTATTTTGTAGTTGATACCTAAAAGTTTTAATTTAAATATTTTTTATATTTACTATTTTCGTTTTTTCTTCAATATGTTTTTCATTTAAGATTATTTTTATTATCTATTACTTTTTTTTTTCTTTTGAATATTTTTAAAATACAATTTTCTCTTTATTATATTTTTCTTCACAGTTATATATATTTAAAAAGTTTACAATATATATATATATATATGTATAAATATTTATTCATCTTTTATGATTTACCTTGTTTTTTCTTATTTCAATTTTTTTAAGGATTTAATACTTCTTAATGAATCTCATTCACATAAAATATATTACAATGTATAAATTGCAAATACGATTAATAACTCTCCAAAATTTATATAGAAAAAAAAATTTAAATAAAGTGATGGAGTTAAATATGATTTGTCTAATGTGTTTTGTTTTTTTTACTAATGCTACTATGACATTTATTATAATATTTTAAATTTATAATATTTATTATAATTATTTTATTTGTTATATTTGAATGTGAGAATTCATTCCAAGGTGTGGAATGTCTTTTCTAGTGTATATATATAATCAGTATCCGTATCTCGGTAAGATGTGTATATCTTATCAATATTTAAAATTAAATAAAATTAAAATTAAAAAATCTTATTTCCACTTTAGTTATGGTCTGTACTTTAATAATCACTACATTCTTAATATTAGGGCATGTTTAGTTTGCCTCTTAATAATCCACCGAAATAAACTGTTTGTTTGCGCTAATAAATCAAAGAAAATAGTAGCGGAAAGGCGGAGAGAGGAGAGGTTTTATCTTGTTCTCGAGTAAAACTAAAACCCTTGCTTCCCTTTCTGCTCTTCGTTTTGGCGGATCCGACACCAAAATCAACATCTTTTCTTTCCTAAAACCAACTTCACCTGAGCTGAAGCCTCGCCGCATTTCGTCGAGTCTCCGCTGCCTTCTGCCGGAGCTCTCAGTGCCGGTACATGTCAATCTCTTTAGCTCTTCCCTCTCTCTGTATATATATATATATATATATATATATTTGTTTTCGTTGGGCTATTAAATGTATTTGATTTCATGAAGAAAATAAGGGATTTTAGTTGATTTTGATTTTAGAGAATTTCATGTACTGGTGGATACCAACACAGTTCTATCATATAGCATGATGCACTTACAGTACTGAACTATTTTCCAAGTTGTTTAAAGCGGCTCCTTTTGCGAAATGTATAACATTTGTTATTTTTTCTTTAAAAAAAAAAAAACAGGAAAATTAACTTTAAAGGGGAAATACATATACTTAAAAAATTTGTTGATTTATTGAACATTTATACATATACATATATAAATGTTTTGCACATGGTTTGATGTTACCTAATTAATATTTAAATATTTATCATTTTATTAGAGCTCTACTACTTACTTCTGATTCTCTTGATTTTTAAGCATTAAAAAATGGCGCAATTTTACTAGAAGTTTTTAGAATATATGTTGTGATCCAGTGTTATAGTTTGAGACTACAGTATGTACTGAAGAAGAATCCTTTATTGGAATTGCATCAAAATTGTAATCTTGGTACTGATATTTATTTCAACCCTAACTATTGTCATTAATCCGATTAAATTTTTTTTTGAGAATTGTTGTGATGAACTTTATTGAGTGCTTTATCTATTTAAAATTTCTGTCTTATGTGCTTGTGGTTGAAAACTGTAATATAAGGATTTTTATTTACTTTCATATATATATATATATATATATATATTTTTTTTTTTTTTTGAAAAAATGGAGAATTTTAGTCATGTTTCCCTATGTTAAAAAGTGTGTATGCTTTCCTCTTCTCTAGGAGGCAGGGATAATCTCATCCCGTTTTTGATAGGTAAGGAGAGGGGAAGGGATATAGAAAGTGGGGAGTGGGATACCATTTCTGCCCAGCTCCCAAGCTACAAGTTTAGCCCTAGCTCTGACCACTCTCTTCTCTCATCTGTATTTAATATGGCTGTAATTTGCTTTCGTAGTTATAGATTTTTTTTTTTAGCTGAGGGCTTTTATGTGATGTAGTCTTGCATTGCTAAGAACAAACCCTTGGTTGTGTTTCAATGTTTTACTTGAACTAATTTTTCTTATTTGGATATTGATTTATATTTTTGGGTCTGAATTAATGAGGGTTTCATTTGCAGTCATTTACAGAGTGAACTAATAATAAGTTTAGCTACTGGTTCGAATTATTTATTGGAAATTTTCTATCTTAATCCCCCAAACATTTTTTGGAATAATTGATTTAGTAGTTAAACGGATGCAGATTCTGTAAAGCTATGGATGACAGCTTGTATGATGAGTTTGGAAACTACATAGGGCCAGAAATTGAGTCCGACCAGGAGAGTGATAAAGATGAGGAGGATGAGGACCTGCCTGATAGAACTGAGGATGAAGATGCTGCATCTGATGGCGAACGAGATCCTGGGGCATCCAGTGGATGGCTGGCTACAATGGAAGACATTGACATGGATAACCAGGTTGTGCTTGCTGAGGATAAGAAGTACTACCCAACTGCTGAAGAGGTTTATGGTGAGGAGGTTGAGACATTGGTTATGGATGAGGATGAGCAGCCCCTTGAACAACCGATAATTAAGCCAGTCAAGAATCTGAAGTTTGAATTGGGTGTCAAGGACTCATCGACCTATGTGTCAACACAATTTCTTTTGGGCTTGATGTCTAACCCAACTTTGATTAGAAATGTGGCTTTGGTTGGAAACTTGCAACATGGAAAAACTTTGTTCATGGACATGCTTGTTGAGCAAACCCATCGTATCTCAACTTTTGATGAGAAGAGTGAGAAACATATGAGGTATACTGATACGAGGATAGATGAGCAGGAGAGAAGAATTTCAATTAAGGCAGTACCTATGACACTGGTCCTTGAGGATAGCAACTCCAAATCTTTTTTGTGCAACATTATGGACACCCCGGGCCATGTGAATTTCTCCGATGAAATGACAGCAGCACTGAGGCTTGCTGATGGTGCAGTGCTAATTGTAGATGCTGCTGAAGGAGTTATGGTAATTTTGTTTTCTTTTCACTTGGAATAATGCTTATCTTCAAGGCGTAATCTATAAATCATTATCTGTGTACAAATTATGAATACCATTTGATATTGTTAGTTATTTCATTCTAGTTATTGATGCTTATCCTGTATGTCTCAGAACATTCTAGTCATTTCCTAACCCTTTTTATGACATGGTAGGACTCATCACCTAAATCGTTTCTGGAAGTGCAATGTAGTTGCAGTTATCATTGGTTATTACATGAGGAAAAAGTTAAATGAATGAGATTTTGTAATCTTGTTGGAATTACTGCAAAACATTTGGTTGAAGCACTTTGTTTATTAGGGCTGTCAATATCAAACAGTTCGAAGAATTCTTTTGAAATCCAATGTATTTGAATTTACCGAGGCTGTTACATAAATTTATATATATATATAATGTATATATTTGTATAAAAAGATTTTTTTAAATTCCTTCCATGTTTATTACAAAGAACCTGGTTGTTGCAAACGTGTATCCTTAAACAGTCTAGGTGAAGTATATATGTAGGCTTTAGCTTGTGGTCTTTCATAGGATATGGGTGCTCAGCATACTTATGATTCCATTCGTTCTTGATTTTTCTCAACTTACTTTCAGACGTCAGCTTGCATATGGCCTTACTTCAAAGAATTTTGAAAAGCTCTTATCCCATTGAAACTCTTTATGTTTTGATTGAGATGGTCTGCCCATCAGTTTTTGAATGAGTCTAGGAATTATCTTACTGAAAATGGCACTTTTTAAATCACACTTTTTCACTCTAGTTAAGAAATTTTTTTTTCAGGCTTCCCCATTATCTACTCTGGTATGTGATATTTTAATGAGCATATAGGCTCTGTTTTTCTTTAGCCTGTTTGCCTATGGTCGGTGTCAGAAGAGAGATGATATCATTGCGTTGTTTGCATAAGATAATGTATCTCCAGCTTTTCTGACATGCTTGAATTACCAGGTGAACACCTATTCGTCATGCAATCCTGGAGCGACTTCCAATAGTGGTCGTGATAAATAAGGTACTTACTTGGATATGTTTTCTGAGATTTCCATTGAGCTTTGTTCTTATTAACCTTATTCTCTGACACCCTTGTTTTTGCTTTATGCTCATGCTTTTATTGCTTAATAGGTTGTTTTTACTCTTCAATAGGTTGACAGGTTGATAACGGAGTTGAAGTTGCCTCCAAAGGATGCATACCACAAGCTAAGGCATACAATTGAAGCTATCAATACCCACATTACTGCTTTTTCTAATGCAAGTTATTGATCCAGCGCTTGGAAATGTTTGCTTTGCAAGTGCTACTGCAGGATGGTCCTTTACTCTGCAATCGTTTGCTAAGCTTTATGTCAAACTTCATGGTATCCCATTTGATGCCAATAAATTTGCATCTCGTCTTTGGGGAGACTATTATTTCCTGATACCAGAGGTTTCAAGAGGAAACAACCTTCTAGTGGGGTGGAAAGATCATTTGTCCAATTTGTACTTGAACCCCTTTACAAGATATATAGCCAAGTAATAGGAGAACATAAGAAGAGCGTGGAGCAAACGCTAGCTGAACTTGGTGTGACGCTCAGCAATGCGGCTTACCGATTAAATGTTAGGCCTCTGCTAAGATTGGCATGTAGCTCAGTATTTGGTACAGCTACAGGCTTTACAGACATGCTTGTTCATCATATCCCCTCTGCCAAAGAGGCTGTAACTAATAAGGTTGAGCACGTCTATACTGGCCTAAAGGACTCAACAATATACCAATCCATGGAAGATTGTGATCCCCATGGTCCATTAATGGTTAATGTGACCAAACTGTATCCTAAATCTGATTGCAGCGTTTTTGATGCTTTTGGTCGAGTTTATAGTGGCAAAATCATGACCGGGCAGACTCTACGAGTTCTAGGAGAAGGTTATTCTCCAGATGATGAAGAGGACATGACTGTAAAAGAAGTAACAAAACTATGGGTTTATCAAGCTCGGTATAGGATACCCATAAGTGAGGCTCCTCCTGGTGCTTGGGTGCTAATTGAAGGTGTAGATGCTTCAATTATGAAGACTGCCACGCTCTGTAATCAGGATTGTGATGAGGATGTCTATATTTTCCGTCCTCTTCAATTCAATACTCTTCCTGTGGTAAAAACAGCAATGAGCCCTTAAATCCAAGTGAGTTGCCAAAGATGGTGGAGGGTCTTCGGAAAATTAGCAAGAGCTACCCTCTTGCAATCACTAAGGTGGAAGAGTCAGGAGAGCACACAATCTTAGGTACTGGGGAACTCTACCTGGATTCCATAATGAAGGACCTTAGGGAGCTTTACTCGGAAGTAGAAGTGAAGGTGATTTTAGATTCTCACTCTCGATTTTCAGTTTCTTAGATGCTTGTTCAGTTGTCTTTATCTGCTTTAAAGTTGAAAATTTTCATTCACTTATCATGCATTTTATTATTCTACTTCTGGATACAGGTGGCAGATCCAGTAGTCTCCTTCTGTGAAACTGTGGTAGAGTCATCTTCAATGAAATGTTTTGCAGAGACACCGAACAAAAAAAATAAAATTACAATGGTGAGTGATTGGTCTGGTTAATTTTATTGGAATCCTTGAGCTTAAATACACCTAATCGAAGTATTTCTTCCTCTAGATAGCGGAGCCACTAGAGAGAGGACTTGCTGAAGACATTGAGAATGGTGTTGTAAGCATTGATTGGCCTCGTAAAAAACTTGGGGACTTCTTCCAATCAAAATATGACTGGGATCTTCTTGCTGCACGGTCTGTTTGGGCATTTGGACCTGATAAACAGGTAATATGGATGTGTATTTTCATATTTCTAACCATAATTATTCCCTAGTTCTTTCTTTTAAATCTGTTCCAAAATTTCATCACTGCTTTTGCTCAATCTTAGAATTCAATACTTGTGTTCTCATTCATTTGATAAATTGCAGGGCCCTAACATTTTATTAGATGATACACTTTCAAGTGAAGTTGACAAGGGCTTGCTGAATGCTGTGAAAGACTCCATTGTGCAAGGGTAACCTTATTCTGTATTCCTTTTTCTAATTCATTTTCAGTTGTTTCGCACAATTGATTGACCTATGCTGGACAGGTTTCAGTGGGGAGCTCGTGAAGGACCCCTCTGTGATGAGCCTATCAGAAATGTTAAGTTCAAAATTGTTGATGCAAAGATTGCCTCTGAGCCTTTGCATCGTGGAACTGGTCAGATCATTCCAACAGCTCGCCGTGTTGCTTATTCTGCTTTTCTGATGGCAGCTCCTCGACTTATGGAGCCAGTATATTATGTTGAGGTATTTGCTTCATCTTATTATGTTTGAAAATTTCTAAAATAGGAACAAATTCTTGAAGTTGCCTTATTTTCATTGAGCCTTATCAGTTGGTGACTACAATCTTTTGTACCCTTCAAAAGGAGGATTTGGAGAAATTCTCATCCTTTTCCTCTTGTTGCTGATGATATTTGGTTTAGGAATGGTATTTCTATAGTAAGTAGTTGATGATGTGGTTGACTAACTTATTTTGGTCTTACTATGGCAGATACAAACACCAATAGACTGTGTCTCTGCCATATATACAGTTTTGTCACGCCGGCGTGGACATGTTACTGCAGATGTTCCTCAACCTGGAACTCCAGCCTATATAGTCAAGGTTTGGTTGTCTGAACTATTAGACATGATATGTTTCATATTTCAGCTGATAATTTGGTGGAATGAGAAAACAAGGATTTCTGCTGCATATATTTTCTCTTATTGTGGTTTAACAGTTGATTTAACTTTAGCCTATTGTGTCTGAAATTTAGGCATTTTTACCTGTTATTGAGTCATTTGGCTTTGAGACGGATTTGAGGTATCACACTCAAGGGCAGGCATTTTGTCTCTCTGTGTTTGACCATTGGGCTATTGTTCCTGGGGACCCTCTGGTTTGACCATTGTGTTTGAACAAGGACATAGTCCTACGACCACTAGAACCTGCACCAATCCAGCACTTGGCTCGTGAGTTCATGGTCAAGACACGACGTAGAAAGGTATGACCTCTGCTTATCTTTTCTTCCTAGTAATTAATGGACAAGGAATTAAATATCAATTTTGTGTTGTTTTTTTCCAGGGAATGAGTGAAGATGTGAGCATTAACAAATTCTTTGATGAGGCTATGGTGGTGGAGCTTGCTCAGCAAGCAGCCGATACTCATCAGCAATTGCTATAACCTACCTTTTTGTCATGTGCAAAGAATAGTAGGCAAGACAAGGTTGGAAGAAAGCTGAACAGAAGCATCTAATGTCTGTAAAAGGCCTGGGAATCATGAAATCACTATTGCCATTAGATATGCTTGCAACACTCTTATTTTGATAATTTTTTTTTGCTTTAGAAGATTTTTCTTAATAGTAGACAAAGAGACTTTCTGCAATTTTATGGCTTACAGTAGAAAAAAATTATAGTCGGACTAATAGTGCTGACCTTTTTGTACTAAACTATTCATGTAATTTAGCCACCGGAACACATGTATATCAATGGTGCATTTTCTACGTGTACTTATTGGTGGAGAGGAATCTATCTTTTTATACTCTTTTGATGTTTGGATGAGATTAGAAGATGGAAGAGATCAAATTTTGGGATGGAGGAAAAGGACAGGAAAGCAAAAGATTGGAATGGGTGGAATAATTTCTGATAGGTAATGAATTAAAATGGTTTTAAAAAAAATCAAATTATTTAGGGCAAATTGGTGTTTTTGGTTCCACACAATCACTATTTTGGTGGAATGATTCATCATATATACATCAAGTTTAATCAATTTGATGCAGAACCTGAACTTCTCCTCTAGAGAAAACTCCCTAAACTGATGAGATTTGGTGCATATTTTGGTTAATTAAAAAAAAAAAAAAAAAACAGGGAACTACGGAATTAGGGATTGTTTTTTAAATATCAATTTGCCCCTTTGAAAATAATAGTGAAGCAGGGAACTTTTGGCATTCGACGATAACAAAATACCCACCCTTATATGTTTGTACAAGATAATCAAGGTTTCATTTCAGAAAGGTTTAGTAGCAAAAAATTCTTATATTAAGAAAACATTTTTTTTTATTACTCAATTTAGTCTTTTTTTTTTTGACTTTTTTCGTTCTAAACTAAAAATATTCAGAATCCTAAAATAATTTGTGTGGAAAAAAGAATTAAATTGACTAATAAAAAATAGTTTGTGGACTAAAACAATCAATAATAACCATAATAATTAACTGTGCAAGATAGGCCAAAAGTAAATAATAGTAAACCAAGCCACCATAAACCTTGAAAAGCAACTATCCAATGTCCATCCATCCATGTTCATTTAGTCTAAAAAATCCCTGTTTAACCGTTTAGGTCATACCAAAGATGATGATTTTTTTTTTTTTTTTTTGGGTTCCTACGAGCAGAATTTACCATGAAAGGATTAAGGATGAGCTACTAACTTATCATTCTCATTGCTGACAGGAAACTGAATGATTGGTTTATTTGCCAAAAACCAAAGTTAAGATTGTCCTTCCACTTTATTCTGCCACCATTCCATAAATTTAATCTGAGCAGTGAGAGTGTCCAAACGATACAGTTGCAGATAGTGGTTTCTAATTTCATGTCCAAATGTCCAGCCAAAGACAGCACCGACACCAAGTGACAGTGCAGCACCTGCATTGCATTATATTATTATATTTATGCGAAAAAACTTAGCAACAAGATTCCCGTTCATCTACACCTAAACCTACCACTACCACCACCATGAAGGAGATTAAAACTTTGATGATGTTTCTACCAAGCCAGTCCCTGCCTAAGCATTTTCCCCATGGCAGGGGGCAATAAATGGAATAGACAATGGAGTCACATTGAATTGAATTACCCTAATTCCAAAATTCATAAAGCTTCATGAGCCATGAACACACCATCATCTCGTCTGAAAATTCTGAATTACCCAATATTACCCAAAAACCTGTAATCATACTGTGGCAAGCAAGGTAATGATGAAAGGAGGTGCTAAACATGAACTTGCACGCATTGCAATAACAGAAGCGGGCCCAAAATAAATGACTAGTAATGTAATAGGTCAACAAGAGTATTTAACTATATACTTGATAGAAACAAAAAAGAGAATGATAATGAAATGTTTGTGAACCAAATAAATAATATAGGCTGCAGTAATGTCATTGTATTTAATGCCTACTAAGTAAGAAAAATCAAGGGAATAAAAGTAGAAAGATACCATGGGGACTCCTTGAGTACTTCCAAGCCCATCCTGCAGTTGTTACAGCTCCAACAAGACTTCCTTCAGCACCAAATTTAACAGCTTCCCTTGCTGTCTTAAGCTGAGTGAAGGAGAAAAGAGGAATGAGTTTTGCAAGCAACAACTGAGAAGAAGTGAAATACCAAGGAAAAAAAGGAAAAATTTCAACTTCAATAACAGATTGCAGACTCACTTGTACATAAGCTACTCTTCAGAGGCAACAATGTCAAAATCCTGGGCCTAAAATACTTGGAAATAGTTTTTGACCATACCAGACTTTGAAGACAAATATTGTACAGATAATCCAAGAGCAATTAAACAAACACATTCTTAACTCAAAAAAGGGAAAAAAAGAGGGAAAAAAAAAAAAAAAAACAAAAAAAAAAAAAAAAAAAAAAACAAAACACAAAACACAAAACAAAACCCATCCTCTCTCCCCCAAAATGCCCAATTGTTGTGAAATGTGAAATAGAGTTCATGCAATTGTGTGCTGACCATTCTAATCCCCAGAATTCTAATACAACACACACCAAAATATGTAATAGCCAGTCAAGGAAATGAATTATCATGCCATTATCTACCTGACCTTACTTAAATCAGCAACTCTATCTCATGATTGATAAATACATCAAACATTGGAAAAGAGACTGAAGGGAGAATGATGAATTTAATCAAATTCTAACATGCAGCATGCCACCAGCTGAGGGTCTGATAATCCTTCTAGAAGTTCAAAGAGGTCTACAGTTACTTCATGGAGTTCTATACAACTACTCATCATGTTCATGAGGGCTAAGCCAGCTGCTCCTAGAATTTACCAAATTCTTCTTTTGTTCGCTTAAAGAAATGGTAACAAAAGTTTCAGCTTCCAGCCTCAATAATGAACAACCTCATAAACTAGAGTCTCTTTTTAAGACTAAATGTCAATAGGACAAATAGACCACTACTAAGCATATATGAACAAGAAATTATCATGACTCAAACAACTGAAACACAAACTGATGATTTCATTTATTTTACCTATTGCCAAAAGATGATTGCTAGCAAAATAATTGAACTAAGTTGATTCCACCTTTTTTTTTTTTTTTTTTTTAAAGTTAAAGTGAGGTAAACAATCGACTCTCTATGTGAACTGTGGTAGCATTTCTCAACGAATTTGGTAAACCTGCAACCTTATAAATATCATAGAAGAAGAAGACCAGAAAGAAGAAATCTATGAATTGATATTTTGTTCAGATAATGAATACGACCTTAGAATTAGGATAATCAAAGGGAGGACATAATCATTTTTGCAACTTAAAACTACAAATAGAAAGGAAAAGAAAAAGAAAAAAAAAAAAAACTTTTCACAACTTTGATTTGTCTCAAATTCATATCATTAAGCATCCAATGCTTTTAGCAGGGAAAAATTTGATCAACTTTGCATCCTAAACCTCATTACAGTAAAACCAAATCCGAAATCATACCTAAAGAATATAAAATTATAATGGCAATACATTGATCAAGAATACACGATCACTTAAAACACAAACACTACCCTAATAATCCAAGTATATGTAAT
>JAHSUH010001236.1:5000-7500 GCA_025388415.1 Cynanchum wilfordii | reverse complement strand
CACTGTTGTCAATATAAATGTTACGAAAAAGAATAGAAAAAAAAAAAATTCAATTGAATTTCTTTTTTTTGTGTGTTTGTTAGTTAATTGAAAAAAAAATGAAAACCATCAAGTTTCAAGTTGTCGAGAATGTCTAAATTTGCTAGGATCAAGGAAATAAGGTTTTGTCGTTATAGAACACAGGATTCGAAGAAAACAATGATAAATAGATACGAATAGAAAGGAAAAGGAAAAAGAGGGGGTAATAAAAAGAGTAGAGAAAGGTTATCCAAAGTTATATACAAAAAAATGCCCCCCTTTCTTGTATTTCCTTAATTGAATTTCGTTTGATTAGGATAAAGTTCCTTAAAAATCCCCACCCTTTTTTAAAATATCCTGAACAGTTCCTGTAGGTTGAGCCCCTTTTTCAAGGAAATAGAGAAGAGCAGGAACGTTTAAATAAGTTTGATTCTTTATCGGATCATAAAAACCTACTTTCTGAAGATCTTTTCCTTCTCTTCGAGATCGAACATCAATTGCAACGATTCGATAGACGACTCATTGAGATAGATGTAGATGAACAATACACCCCCCTAGAAACGTATAGGAAGTTTTCTCCTCGTACGGCTCGAGAAAAAAAAATTGGATTTGAAGTTTTATCTATGGTATGGAATTCGAATAAATTCCATAAATGAAAAAAGGTTCTATAAAATCATCAAATTAATTAGACTGGGGTTTAAGTCTGTTTTCCTCTTCTTTCCTAAAAAAGAAAAAAAAACCATTCTTACTCATAACTCAAGTTGGATAACTCTCAAATAATTCAAAAGAGAATCTTTCGTTTATTGAGTAGTCTTTACCCCCTTTTGTGTTTGTCTCGGTTAAAATATATTTGGATTCTTAAGTCTGGCCCAGTTAGTGAGACGATTAAAACGGTGTTTCCTTGTTCTGGGATCCTTTATCTTTGTTTTAAATCCTTGGGTTTAGGCATTACTTCGGTGCTTCTTAATCCTTTCAAAATGGTAGCAACATACCCCTTTTTTTATTTCCTTCTATCAAAGAATCCTACGGACACTAATCCTTGTTATTCCACATTTTGATTTGATAGTAATGAAGGGCCTTGGCTTCGACATCCTTGGGACCTAAAAGTACATGATGGAGCTCGAGTAGAAAGTATTAATTCATTTCAGGACAAAGTTGTTGGGATTAATGCAAACCTTTCGATCCAAATGGAGGAATTGTGTCCGTAAATTATTAAGAAGGGGTGGGGTTCTTTGATAGAAGGAAATAAAAAAAAAAGGGGTATGTTGCTACCATTTTGAAAGGATTAAGAAGCACCGAAGTAATGCCTAAACCCAAGGATTTAAAACAAAGATAAAGGATCCCAGAACAAGGAAACACCGTTTTAATCGTCTCACTAACTGGGCCAGACTTAAGAATCCAAATATATTTTAACCGAGACAAACACAAAAGGGGGTAAAGACTACTCAATAAACGAAAGATTCTCTTTTGAATTATTTGAGAGTTATCCAACTTGAGTTATGAGTAAGAATGGTTTTTTTTTTTTTTTTTAGGAAAGAAGAAGAAAAAACAGACTTAAACCCCAGTCTAATTAATTTGATGATTTTATAGAACCTTTTTTCATTTATGGAATTTATTCGAATTCCATACCATAGATAAAACTTCAAATCCAATTCTTTTTTTCTCGAGCCGTACGAGGAGAAAACTTCCTATACGTTTCTAGGGGGGTGTATTGTTCATCTACATCTATCTCAATGAGTCGTCTATCGAATCGTTGCAATTGATGTTCGATCTCGAAGAGAAGGAAAAGATCTTCAGAAAGTAGGTTTTTATGATCCGATAAAGAATCAAACTTATTTAAACGTTCCTGCTCTTCTCTATTTCCTTGAAAAAGGGGCTCAACCTACAGGAACTGTTCAGGATATTTTAAAAAGGGTGGGGATTTTTAAGGAACTTTATCCTAATCAAACGAAATTCAATTAAGGAAATACAAGAAAGGGGGGGGGCATTTTTTTGTATATAACTTTGGATAACCTTTCTCTACTCTTTTTATTACCCCCCCTTCTTTTCCTTTTCCTTTCTATTCGTATCTATTTATCATTGTTTTCTTCGAATCCTGTGTTCTATAACGACAAAACCTTATTTCCTTGATCCTAGCAAATTTAGACATTCTCGACAACTTGAAACTTGATGGTTTTCATTTTTTTTTCAATTTAACTAACAAAACAGAAAAAAAAAAATCCAATTGAATTTCTTTTTTTTTTTTTTTTTTCGTAACATTTATATTGACAACAGTGTATTGAACAAATATAATCCATCATGATAAGTGAAGTTAGATCTAGTTATTTGGTTTGTTTGGTTTTTTACTTTACTTGGACAGGTTCTTCGATACAGCAGCTTTTTTGGTTGATTGAAAAAAGGGGATAACAAAAGGATCCGCTCATAAATTTTGAATCTCTATTTTCATTTTTTTTTTTTTTTGTTTTCCTTTAGCTAAATCGAA
>JAHSUH010001232.1:0-13419 GCA_025388415.1 Cynanchum wilfordii | reverse complement strand
ATTGGATCTCTCTCTCATCTATATTCTCAGTATGTCTTCTTCTTCTAGCACAATTTCTCTTTCACAACCTCTTGTTTCAAAATCAACCTCTCTCGGATTCCTAATGTCTACGAAATTGACTATCTTTCCGAAGATAGCAAATATCCTCTCTCCAAATACCCTATTGTAAACCTACCCTATATACCAATCAAGGGATAAGAGTCCTTTTACTCATCGTCTTCGCCAAGTCTTTGGTAGCCCCGACAAATCCCTCTGCTCTAAGGATTTTGTCCAAGCTTCACAGATTTACCACACACCCCTTACTGCTACTCATGAAGAACAATATGTCACCCTTCAAATTCCACCTGAATTTCGAAAAAAATGGCAGAGAAGGTTTTACTCATATTCATTTTGGTGCCATTCGTTTGGCCCTAACTCTTCATGCCAAAAAAGGTCTTCCCATGGTTTCCCGTATTGCTCTACTCGATTCCAGATTCCCACAATACCAGTATGCTGTTATTGGTACTGTGCAGACAACCCTCAATGCCGGAACTATATTTGTCACCCTCTTTCCAAATTTTACCATGTGTCTCAACGATCCATCCTTCAACACTGTTTTTAAGGTTCAAATCCAAATTTCTGGTCCTGAAATACAAAATACCCTCATGGCCACCTTACATCACCGGATGACCTATCGTGTCCAAAACCATGCCCTCGAACTCCCACTTCCCTCTCATTTACAAAATGGTGAAACGGTTTTTCTCTCTCTTGACACTCCCAACACTCCTAGTTGTGTTTTTGTGCCAAGACAACTTGCCCGCGAACATCTTGAACAAATACTCCCTTCCTCATGGCTCACAAAATATGAAACCACTCGACAACCTCAGATTACACCTCTTCAAAGTTCGGACCCCTCTTTTAAGGCTAAGTCTGACGGTACAGCTTGAAATCGGTTTCCCTGACAGAACTACGGTTTCTACAGTCTTCCCAACGGAGTTCTCTATGCTCCAGGATACTCCTGCCGCAATTCCCCTCTGGTTTTCGGGATTGAATGGTGCTCTGTCTTGCAAGCAGAACACACCCGCCGCCGGTCACATTTGGTATGATGTTTGTTACTGCCCCGATTGTTTAACACCTACCTCCGGTTCCGATGATGAACAGAATTCTTCCCGACGAAGGAAACAGAAACCTCCCTCACAAAAGAAGTCACCTAAAGCTCCAACTTCGCAACAAACTCTCAAAGCCAGATACCTTTCCGGTGACCCTCACGTTGGTCTCCTTGGTCAACCCAGCGGTAAGTTTGACTATTATGTCCTTTATGGTACTCATGCTTCTTCTTCACAGACTGCTCCTGTCGATTGGCCACCTTGGCCCCGTACACCTGATGATTGGCGGCCTGATGACACTCCATGGACTGTGCCTGAACCATCTCCTCTCCCCGAGACTCTTCCGAACCACTGCGCCCTTAGGTTTTATGATGCATCCTTCCTCCTCCTATGATGCTGATTTTCCTCCTTTGGACTCATTTCAAAAGGAACAAACTAAGCATACCCGGAAGGTTAAATCTCCTCTTGCCCTCGACGACAAAGGTCAACCGAAATTGTCTCTCCCTCAAGAAAACTTTAAATTGGCAACTGAAAAATGCTGTCGCCCAAAATCATGCTCTCCAACGCCTTTTTAGCCGCCAAGCTTCTCTAACTGGTCAACTCTCTAAACAGCAAACCGACCTAACCTCCCACCTTGGATTTATACAAACCTCATTGCGGAACTAAAGTCTAAGGTCTCGAACCTTCACCAGCAACTTTCTTTTCTTGTCCAGGTATACTACGGAATGGTCCCCTCAAATGGCCTCTCTTTTGAAAGAAAAAGAATTCTTGCAAACACAGCTCCGATCTCTTGAATCTCAGTATCAAATCTATCAACAGCCACAATCCTCCTTATTCTCTATACCTGAAACCACATATATTCCACACCTGCCAACACATCCTCCAACTTTGTTTCCTCCTTCCCTTCAACACACTCCAAGTCCCAGTACCTATTCTCCTGCACTATCCCTCTGGAAAACATCTCGTCCACCAGCAGCTACCTCTATAAGCATCTCATCTACTCTCCCGGTTACCTTACCGGAACCCCTCCGAACCACCAAAACCCCCGGACTTCTCCGGTCCCCCGAATGATGTTCCTTGATGAAGGCCAAAACCCAATCTCTTCCTTCTTATCTCAACTTGAGAAACTTCCCTCGTCCTTCTCTCCGTCCGTCACATCCCGCACACCTCCTCCTCATGAGTCTTTTGACCCATTTGACTCTTTTGACAAATTATTCATGATGGACCCCGAAGTAGTCGAACCCGATGAAGATCTACCTACTCCTCCGGTTCCTCAAACCCGTCCTGTCCGTCCTACTGAACATCACTGCAAGTTCACCCTTGATGACATACCTCCTTCTCAATGGCGCGCTCGGTTTCAATCACTCTATGCCCGGCTAACAACAGATCTCCAGCAGTATCCATTAAATGAAGTCCTCCAGCGATTTGTTGCCCGTTTTGAAGGTCGCCTTCGCGATTATTATACAGCCCCTTGGTGAGTATCGACAACTTCAGTTCCTTCGAGATCACATCTCCTGAAGAAGTCATCGAAGTACTCAAACGCAATTTTCTTGGTGAAAGCATCCATGAAGTCACTACAGCACGAACTGAATATCTCAAGATGCAATGCTGCTCCATCAAACTCAAAGATCTCGAACGACACTACGATCGTATGTCCAAACGATTTTTTATCATCAACCGGATCGATGACATCAATCTAAAGCATGCCTTTATCAACTCGGTCCCAGACGAGCTTGCTAATGAAACTATGCTCCAAATTCGAGCCTCCAACCTCGGTTGGGCTCATATTACTCTCGGCCAAATCGGGCGGTGATGCAAGCAAGCCCTTGAAAAGCTTTGCAACCAAACCCGGTTCTTTCAACAGTATCAGTCCAATATAAAAGCCCTCGGTCAAGCCTGCTCCGAATCCCATCTCAAGATCAAGTGCAAGGATACCCACAATTGCCTTTGTGCCCAGAACAAGCCTTCAAGACCAAGTCTTCTTCCTCATCTTTTAGACAGACCAAACACGGTTTCTTCCGCCCCAAGAAACGAAACAGATTCCATAAACGAAATTGGAAATTTCGAAGAGACGAAAAGGGCAAACAGGGATCTAAAGGGAACCACATGTTTTCTCTGTAAACAAGAAGGTCACTTTGGCCCGCAACTGTCCAAACAAAAAGAAGAGAACCCGGTTCATGCTCCAGATAAAACCTCATCTCAATCCCGATGATACTTCGACATAGAGTCCTCCTTCGAACTCGATAATGACCCAGATGACGCTCTCCTTGTCATTGCTTATACAGATTCCGAGTCCGAATCAAATTCCGATTCCGATTCCGATGATCTCTCCGATCTCTCTTCCAATGAAATACTCATGTTCCCTACTTGTTTCTCCATCTCTCTTGTCTTATACCCCTCACCCTTTAATCCGAACCACAGTCTTCCTGAAACACCATACCCTAGCCATCCCGGTGATAGCCTTAATCGATACAGGTGCTTCCTCCTCGGTCATGTGTCCGGATTTACTCCCCCCTCGAATCTGGCAACCTCACAGCCGCTTTTTGAAGTGCCAATGGTGCAGACTTCACCATCGATAAGCTCAACAAACCTATACACATCCAACTTCTCCCCAACCTTACTCTCACTCACCGAGTCCTTGGTTAATATTTTGCCTCAAAAAGATCTGATAATTGGTTTTGATCTTCTAAGTCAAATCTCTCATCTTTCTTTTACTCCTACAGGCCTCACTTACAAAGGACATCTCATCCCATGGCTCCTCCCTCCCCCCAGCGCAGTTCCAAATAGAACCAGTCCTAGACCCATTCTCTACTATTCGAACCGACCTCATTCAAAAGTCATGTGCCCTCTCTCACAGTGATTTTCTACTCAAGTGTCCACACCCACTATGGAAAAACCCCGATTGGTTTATCACCTTGCCTTTTGTCTCTACAACTGAAACTACACCTCAAAAGGCTAGCCACAGTGGTATGTCCCCTGCTCACTATGAGTTCGCCACAACCGAACTAAATCAATTGCTTTGAAAGAACAACTCATTGAACCTACTCATTCCTCTTGGGCGTCTGAAGCTTTCTATGTTAATAAGAGAACAGAACAACTCCGTGGAAAAATGCGATTGGTAATCAACTACCAAGCCCTCAACAAATTCCTTGCTGATGACAAATTTCCTCTTCCCGAGAAAACTTGACATTTTCCAGTATATTCCCTCCGCCAAAATCTTCTCCAAGTTTGACCTCAAAGGCTGGCTTTTGCGCGAGGTTAGGAGTTCACCCCTCCGATAGGTACAAGACAGCCTTCTGCATTCCAAACCACCATTACCAGTGGACTGTTATGCCCTTTGGTCTCAAAGTTGCCCCATCTCTTTTCCAGAAAGCTATGACCACTATCTTTGCTCCTCTGTACCCACACATCCTCATCTATATTGACGATCTCCTACTCTTTTCCGATACCCTCGATGCACATCTCAAACTCCTTCACTCTTTTCATGACATCGTTCAGTCTCATGGTATCATGCTCTCTGAATCCAAAATGATTCTTGGAACCCCCGAAATCGACTTCCTCGGTATGAAACTCTCCAATGGCACATATATCCCTCAGCCTCACATAGCCCAGAAGTTACTCGACTTCCCCGATGAATTACAGTCTACCACCCAAATCCAACAGTTTCTTGGTCTCGTAAATTATATATCTACTTTTATTCCACAGGTTTCGAAGTGCCGCTCTATCTTATCCTCCCGATTGAAGAAATCAGCCCCTCCGTGGTCCTCCAAGCACACCGCGCTGCTTTGTTCAAGCTTTAAAGCACATATCTCAACATCTCTCTCCACTCCAAATTCCTACCAATGGAACCCTCATACTGCAGACAGATGCCTCCGATGAACATTGGGGTGCGGTCCTCCTTGAAGAAATCAACGGCGTTCGAAATGTTTGCGGTTACCAAAGTGGACAGTTCAAAGATTCTGAAAAACATTACCACTCCACTCTGAAAGAAATCCTAGCCAACAAAGGGGGGGTATCGAGAATCAATTCCATCCACCTCATTGGCAACAACTTCCTCATTGAAATGGATATGACATCGTTCCCAAAGATGTTAGAATTCAAACGAAAGATGATTCCCGATTCCCAGCTCCTCCGATGGAAAAATTGGTTTTCCCGCTACAATTTCACAGTAAAACATATTCCCGGAAAAAAGAATGTCCTCGCAGATTTTCTCAGTCGACCCATACAAAAGCCCTCTAGCCTCCCCTATATTGCGGTTTTAGAACTTTCCCCTCTTCCCCCCGAAGTTCATGAAACCATACTAGATCTCACACTCTCTCAACGAAGTACCCTCAACTTCCGGACCTTCCACCGTATCCTCCTCCGAAAGTATGGCCCGGATCTTTTCTTTGGTATCACCAATGACCCAGCCCATCCATACCTCGGCATTTTCCATGTCTGTAATACATGGACCTTTCCAAAAGAAGCCCTTTGCTATTTCTGGTATTTGCTTGAAGCCCATACCATTGCATTCAGTTTTAATTCCTCCAAACTATTGTCTTACATTTGGGTCTGCCAAACAGCTACGGATCTCCCTGAATCCCGCCTTCGATTTTTTAAGTTCCTTACCTGGTTTCACAGCCCTACCTCTTGGATTCGTTTCCTCGGCCCAATCTCGTCTAAATATGCTGTTATTGCTCTTCATAGGCCCGTCCAAAATTTGGTCCCTCAAAGGTCTTGCCTATACCACTTCCCCTTGGAACAAATCATTACCTGGTCTCCACATAACTATGCCACTCGCAGAGCCCAAACACATTCACCCGAACTTTTCTATCATCCTTGAACAAGTGTGTCTAAAAAATAATATTCCGGAAGCCCAAATCCCCGGTCTCATTACTCAGGCCCATGCCCGAGTGACTACTCGACCCGTCAACCCATTTGACCATATCTTTTGGAATGAACATCCTTTCGCAGCTGAAGTTCTACTCTACATGAATGAACAACGTCATTACCATCATTATGACTCGATGGCCACCGACAATTTGAGTATCCCGAGCCGAATGCTTCCGACGACGATTACTACCCTCCTCCTTCTCCGGACCACATCCTTGATCCACAACCTCACTACGACTCCGATGCCTACAACGGTGATGCTTGCATCAATAGTCCTGCCTGAAACACCTCCGCCCCTGGGGCCAGCTGTCTCTTTCCGGATGAGTGCTAAAGATTCCGCCGACGCTTGTGTCCAAATTTACAATAATGCGTCGTATTATTGCTTTGTTGTTTTGTGTGTATTATTGTACTACCTTTAGCATTATTGCTTTTTCTTTATTGCTTTTCTCTTTACGAAAAGTGCTTTATGCACGTTTATGTCCCCCACGTTGTAAAAGTAACAAGAGAAGATACCTCTTGTCTACTTAGCTTGATTTAATTTTATTTCAAGTCCGGAATCCTCCCTATAAAAGGATCCCTCTCCCTTCTGTTTAGACAGAAGAAGTTTTATGTAAATCTTTCTATATGAAATATACAATGTTTTCGTAACTCTCTTGGGTCCAATCTTGCAGTAATTTCTTATGAAGTATAGGTTATGAGATCTAAGGTCCTACCAGACAACAGACACTAGTGGTTATTGTAACTCCGAAGAGTGCATCTCGGTACAAGGTTACCGCATTTTATGCACGCCCCATGTAGGAAAAGCTTTAACTACTGATCCCGCTCAAGCTGGCGTACCAATGGTATCAGAGCCTAGACTTCAAAGCCTGCTGCTGTAAGATTGGATCTCTCTCTCATCTATATTCTCAGTATGTCTTCTTCTTCTAGCACAATTTCTCTTTCACAACCTCCCTGTTTCAAAATCAACCTCTGCTCGGATTCCTAATGTCTACGAAATTGACTATCTTTCCGAAGATAGCAAATATCCTCTCTCCAAATACCCTATTGTAAACCCGTACCGGATATATCCAAAAGGATAAGAGTCCTTTTACTCATCGTCTTCCGCCAAGTCTTTGGTAGCCCCGACAAATCCCTCTGCTCTAAGGATTTTGTCCAAGCTTCACGGTTTACCACACACCCCTTTACCTCGCTACTATTGAAGAACAATATGTCACCCTTCAAATTCCACCTGGAATTCCGGAAAAATGGCGCAGAGAAGGTTTTACTCATATTCATTTTGGTGCCATTCGTTTGGCCCTAACTCTTCATGCCAAAAAAGGTCTTCCCATGGTTTCCCGTATTGCTCTACTCGATTCCAGATTCCCACAATACCAGGATGTCGTTATTGGTATGTGTGTGCAACAACCCTCAATGCCGGAACTATATTTGTCACCCTCTTTCCAAATTTTACCATGTGTCTCAACGATCCATCCTTCAACACTGTTTTTAAGGTTCAAATCCAAATTTCTGGTCCTGAAATACAAAATACCCTCATGGCCACCTTACATCACCGGATGACCTATCGTGTCCAAAACCATGCCCTCGAACTCCCACTTCCCTCTCATTTACAAAATGGTGAAACGGTTTTTCTCTCTCTTGACACTCCCAACACTCCTAGTTGTGTTTTTGTGCCAAGACAACTTGCCCGCGAACATCTTGAACAAATACTCCCTTCCTCATGGCTCACAAAATATGAAACCACTCGACAACCTCAGATTACACCTCTTCAAAGTTCAGACCCCTCTTTTAAGGCTAAGTCCTGACGGTACAGCTTGAAATCGGTTTCCCTGACGGAACTACGGTTTCTACAGTCTTCCCAACGGAGTTCTCTATGCTCCAGGATACTCCTGAAATTCCAATTCCCGTTACTGGTTTTCAGCAGAATGGTGCTCCTGTCTTGCAGCAGACAACCACCGCCGCCGGTCACATTTGGTATGATGTTTGTTACTGCCCCGATTGTTTAACACCTACCTCCAGTTCCGATGATGAACAGAATTCTTCCCGACGAAGGAAACAGAAACCTCCCTCACAAAAGAAGTCACCTAAAGCTCCAACTTCGCAACAAACTCTCAAAGCCGGATACCTTTCCGGTGACCCTCACGTTGGTCTCCTTGGTCAACCCAGCGGTAAGTTTGACTATTATGTCCTTTATGGTACTCATGCTTCTTCTTCACAGACTCGCTCTCGCTTGGCCACCTTGGCCCCGGACACTCGATGATTGGCAGCATGACACTCCATGGATCGCCTGGAACCATCTCCTCTCCCCGAGACTCTTCCGAACCACCGCCCTTACAGTTTATGATGCATCCTTCCTCCTCCTATGATGCTGATTTTCCTCCTTTGGACTCATTTCAAAAGGAACAAACTAAGCATACCCGGAAGGTTAAATCTCCTCTTGCCCTCGACGACAAAGGTCAACCGAAATCTGTCTCTCCGGCTGAAGCAACTTTAAATTGGCAATCTGAAAATGCTGTTGCCCAAAATCATGCTCTCCAACGCCTTTTAGCTGGCCAAGCTTCTCTAACTGGTCAACTCTCTAAACAAGCAAACCGACCTAACCTCCCACCTTCGAGTTATACAAACCTCATTGCGTAACTAAAGTCTAAGGTCTCGAACCTTCACCAACGAACTTTCTTTTCTTTGTCCAAGATACTACGGAATGGTCCCCTCAAATGGCCTCTCTTTTGAAAGAAAAAGAATTCTTGCAAACACGGCTCCGATCTCTTGAATCTCAGGATCAAATCTATCAACGACCACAATCCTCCTTATTCTCTATACCTGAAACCACATATATTCCACACTCCGGCAACACATCCTCCAACTTTGTTTCCTCCTTCCCTTCAACACACTCCAAGTCCCAGGCCTATTCTCCTGCACTATCCCTCTGGAAAACATCTCGTCCACCAGCAGCTACCTCTATAAGCATCTCATCTACTCTCCCGGTTACCTTACCGGAACCTCCAGCCAAACCCACGGAAACTTCTCCAGTCTCCCAAATGATGTTCCTTGATGAAGGCCAAAACCCAATCTCTTCCTTCTTATCTCAACTTGAGAAACTTCCCTCGTCCTTCTCTCCGTCCGACACATCCCGCACACCTCCTCCTCATGAGTCTTTTGACCCATTTGACTCTTTTGACAAATTATTCATGATGGACCCCGAAGTAGTCGAACCCGATGAAGATCTACCTACTCCTCCGGTTCCTCAAACCCGTCCTGTCCGTCCTACTGAACATCACTGCAAGTTCACCCTTGATGACATACCTCCTTCTCAATGGCGCGCTCGGTTTCAATCACTCTATGCCTGCTAACAACGGATCTCCGCAGTAGGTTCCATTAAATGAAGTCCTCCGGCGATTTGTTGCCCGTTTTGAAGGTCGCCTTCGCGATTATTATACAGCCCTTGGTGAGTATCGACAACTTCAGTTCTTTGGGATCACATCTCCTGAAGAAGTCATCGAAGTACTCAAACGCAATTTTCTTGGTGAAAGCATCCATGAAGTCACTACAAGACGAATCAATATCTCAAGATGCAATGCCGCTCCATCAAACTCAAAGATCTCGAACGACACTACGATCGTATGTCCAAACGATTTTTATCATCAACCGGATCGATGACATCAATCTAAAGCATGCCTTTATCAACTCGGTCCCAGCAGGCTTGCTAATGAAACTATGCTCCAAATTCAGCGTCCCAACCTCGGTTGGGCTCATATTACTCTCGCCAAACAGGGAACTGATGCAGCAAGCCCCTTGAAAAGCTTTGCAACCAAACCCGGTTCTTTCAAGCGTTCATCCAATATAAAAGCCCCGGTCAAGCTCTGCCCCGAATCCCATTCTCAAGATCAAGTGCAAGGATACCCACAATGCCTTTGTGCCCAGAACAAGCCTTCAAGACAGTCGTCTTCTTCCTCATCTTTTAGACGGACCAAACACGGTTTCTTTCCGTCCCAAGAAACGGAACAGGATTCCATAAACGAAATTGGAAATTTCTGAAGAGACGAAAAGCCAAACAATTGGGATCTAAAGGAACCACATGTTTTCTCTCAAAACAAGAAGGTCACTTTGCCCGCAATCGCTCAAAAAAAAAAGAAGAGAACCCGGTTCATGCTCCGAGATAAAACCTCATCTCAATCCCGATGATACTTCGACATAGAGTCCTCCTTCGAACTCGATAATGACCCGGATGACGCTCTCCTTGTCATTGCTTATACAGATTCTGAGTCGAAATCAAATTCGATTCGATTCTCGATGATCTCTCCGATCTCTCTTCCAATGAAATACTCATGTTCTTCCGCTTTCTCCGTCTCTCTTGTCTTATACCCCTCACCCTTTAATCCGAACCCAGTCTTCCCCGAAACACCATACCCTAGCCATCCCAGGTGATAGCCTTAATCG
Source organism: Cynanchum wilfordii (assembly GCA_025388415.1). Taxonomy (NCBI): domain Eukaryota; kingdom Viridiplantae; phylum Streptophyta; class Magnoliopsida; order Gentianales; family Apocynaceae; genus Cynanchum; species Cynanchum wilfordii. The sequence goes on along the minus strand of JAHSUH010001232.1, from coordinate 3,028 downwards.
ATACAGTGCTTCCTCCTCGTCATGTGTCCGGATTTCCCCCCTCCGGAATCACTGGCAACCTCACGGTCGCAGTTTCGGAGTGCCAATGGTGCAGACTTCACCATCGATAAGCTCAAGAAAACCTATACACATCCAACTTCTCCCCAACCTTACTCTCACTCACCGAGTCCTTGTTTCTTATTTGCCTCAAAAAGATCTCGATAATTGGTTTTGATCTTCTAAGTCAAATCTCTCATCTTTCTTTTACTCCTACAGCCTCACTTACAAAGGACATCTCATCCCATGGCTCCTCCCTCCAGAGCTGCCAAATAGAACCCTCCCTAGACCCATTCTCTACTATTCGAATCGACCTCTCATTCAAAAGTCATGTGCCCTCTCTCACGGTGATTTTCTACTCAAGTGTCCACACCCACTATGGAAAAACCCCGATTGGTTTATCACCTTGCCTTTTGTCTCTACAACTGAAACTACACCTCAAAAGGCTAGCCACCGTGGTATGTCCCCGCTCACTATGAAGTTCGCCACAACCGAACTAAATCAATTGCTTTGAAAGAACAACTCATTGAACCTACTCATTCCTCTTGGGCGTCTGAAGCTTTCTATGTTAATAAGAGAACAGAACAACTCCGTGGAAAAATGCGATTGGTAATCAACTACCAAGCCCTCAACAAATTCCTTGCTGATGACAAATTTCCTCTTCCCAGAAAAACTTGACATTTTCCAAGTATATTCCCTCCGCCAAAATCTTCTCCAAGTTTGACCTCAAAGCTGGCTTTTGGCGCTTAGGAGTTCACCCCCCCGGTAGGTACAAGAGACAGCCTTCGCATTCCAAACCACCATTACCGTGGATGATATGCCCTTTGGTCTCAAAGTTGCCCCATCTCTTTTTCCGGAAAGCTATGACCACTATCTTTGCTCCTCTGTACCCACACATCCTCATCTATATTGACGATCTCCTACTCTTTTCCGATACCCTCGATGCACATCTCAAACTCCTTCACTCTTTTCATGACATCGTTCAGTCTCATGGTATCATGCTCTCTGAATCCAAAATGATTCTTGGAACCCCCGAAATCGACTTCCTCGGTATGAAACTCTCCAATGGCACATATATCCCTCAGCCTCACATAGCCCAGAAGTTACTCGACTTCCCCGATGAATTACAGTCTACCACCCAAATCCAACAGTTTCTTGGTCTCGTAAATTATATATCTACTTTTATTCCACAGGTTTCAAGTGCCGCTCTATCTTATCCTCCCGATTGAAGAAATCAGCCCTCCGTGGTCCTCCAAGCACACTGCAGCTGTTCAAGCTTTAAAGCACATATCTCAACATCTCTCTCCACTCCAAATTCCTACCAATGGAACCCTCATACTGCAGACAGATGCCTCCGATGAACATTGGGGTGCAGTCCTCCTTGAAGAAATCAACGGCGTTCGAAATGTTTGCGGTTACCAAAGTGGACAGTTCAAAGATTCCGAAAAACATTACCACTCCACTCTGAAAGAAATCCTAGCAGTCAAACGTGGTATCGAGAAATTCGAATTCCACCTCATCGGCAACAACTTCCTCATTGAAATGGATATGACATCGTTCCCAAAGATGTTAGAATTCAAACGAAAGATGATTCCCGATTCCCAGCTCCTCCGATGGAAAAATTGGTTTTCCCGCTACAATTTCACAGTAAAACATATTCCCGGAAAAAAGAATGTCCTCGCAGATTTTCTCGGTCGACCCATACAAAAAGCCCTCTAGCCCCCCTATATTGCGGTTTTAGAACTTTCCCCTCTTCCCCCCGAAGTTCATGAAACCATACTAGATCTCACACTCTCTCAACGAAGTACCCTCAACTTCCGGACCTTCCACCGTATCCTCCTCCGAAAGTATGGCCCGGATCTTTTCTTTGGTATCACCAATGACCCACCCATCCATACCTCGGGAATTTTCCATGCTCAGTAATACATGGACCTTTCCAAAAGAAGCCCTTTGCTATTTCTGGTATTTGCTTGAAGCCCATACCATTGCATTCAGTTTTAATTCCTCCAAACTATTGTCTTACATTTGGGTTTCAAAAAACTACGGATCTCCCTGAATCCCGCCTTCGATTTTTTAAGTTCCTTACCTGGTTTCTCACACTACCTCTTGGATTCGTTTCCTCGGCCCAATCTCGCCTAAATATGCTGTTATTGCTCTTCATAGGCCGGCCCAAAATTTGGTCCCCCAAGGGTCTTGCCTATACCACTTCCCCTTGGAACAAATCATTACCTGGTCTCCACATAACTATGCCACTCGCAGAGCCCAAACACATTCACCCGAACTCTTTTCTATCATCCTTGAACAAGTGTGTCTAAAAAATAATATTCCGGAAGCCCAAATCCCCGGTCTCATTACTCAGGCCCATGCCCGAGTGACTACTCGACCCGTCAACCCATTTGACCATATCTTTTGGAATGAACATCCTTTCGCAGCTGAAGTTCTACTCTACATGAATGAACAACGTCATTACCATCATTATGACTCGGATGGCCACCGACAATTTGAGTATCCCGGCCGAATGCTCCGACGACGACTACTACCTCTCCTCCTTCTCCGGACCACATCCTTGATCCTAACAACCTCACTACGACTCCGATGCCTACAACGGTGATGCTGGCATCAATAGTCTCGTCCGAAACACCCCGGCCCCCCGGCGGCCCAGCTCTTTCCGGATGAGTGCTAAAGATTCCGCCGACGCTTGTGTCCAAATTTACAATAATGCGTCGTATTATTGCTTTGTTGTTTTGTGTGTATTATTGTACTACCTTTAGCATTATTGCTTTTTGCTTTATTGCTTTTCCTTTACGAAAAGTGCTTTATGCACGTTTATGTCCCCCACGTTGTAAAAGTAACAAGAGAAGATACCTCTTGTCTACTTAGCTTGATTTAATTTTATTTCAAGTCCGGAATCCTCCCTATAAAAGGATCCCTCTCCCTTCTGTTTAGACAGAAGAAGTTTTATGTAAATCTTTCTATATGAAATATACAATGT
>JAHSUH010001231.1:0-17690 GCA_025388415.1 Cynanchum wilfordii | reverse complement strand
TCTCTACCCAGAGTGTTCTGCCAGGAAGGGTGTGGCTTCAGGGGGTGGCCCCACGTTTGGCATATGCCCGCTTCTGACCGAGATCTTTGGGGATGATTCTGTACTGCAGTTTGGTGGAGGAACTATAGGACACCCTTAAAAGAAAAACTCGTAATGAAGGGCGCGATCTTGCTGTTGAGGGTAATGAAATTATCCGTGAGGCTAGCAAATGGAGTCCTGAACTGGCGGCTGCTTGTGAGGTATGGAAGGAGATCAGATTTAATTTTAAAGCAGTGGATACTTTGTAATTACTTTTTGTTATCTTAGTTGAATTGCAATTAAACTCGGCCCAATCTTTTCCTAAAAGGATTGAGCCGAATACAAAAGATTTTTTTTTTTTTTTTTTTAATAATTTTAATAATTTAATAATATATTTTATATTTAATAATAAATTTTAATAATTTTAATATTTTAATATTAATACATACTTATCTAGATATAGTCTAGATATAGAAGATTTGAAATAAAAAAATCTAAGGCTCAAATCTTTCTATTGTTGTCTTGAATCCACAATTAATCTACAGATCTTTGGGATTGGTCTATTCTTTTATATCCTGAAGTTTTCCTGAATCAAGCCAAGTATCACAATTCTTTATACCCATCCTGTATATTGTCCTTTTCTTTCCATATTGGTGGAATAGAACCTGAAATTATTACGTTATTAGGCGAAATTTGACGAAAAAAATGATTTCTAAAAGATTTTTTTTGTTTCGATGCGAATTTGATACGACATAAGAAAAAGCGCTCTTTATCATTGTATTTATAATGACAAGAGATTCCCTCATATCATATTCATATATAGTGTATAGTAGTGTATAGTGAAGTATTACTCCGGATTTCCAAAAAGATAATTTTTTTTTTCAATACTCACACCTATTACCTTTTTTTCTTATTTTTATTATTAGTTAATAAACAATGCTAGCGATTGGGTTTCTATGTTTAGTCTAATAGGAAAGAAGATATTCAAATAAAAAATTTTTGATCGAATGACTATTCATCTATTATAGTTTCATACAAATAGGGGCAAGAAAACTCTATGGAAAGGTGGTGGTTTAATTCGATGTTGTTTAAGAAGGAGTTAGAGCGCTGGTGCGGGCTAAATAAATCAATGGACAGTCTTGGTCCTATTGAAAATACCGGTGAAATTGAAGATTCGAATAGAAAAGATACAACTAAAAATATTCAGAGTTGTGGGGGTCGTGACGGTTCTAGTTACAGTAATGTTGATCGTTTATTCGGCGCCAAAAGACCTCGGAATTTAGTCTCCACTCCAACTTTTTGGTTAAGGATAGAAATGGAGACAGTTATTTGATATATTTTGATAGTGAAAATCAAATTTTTGAGATTGACAACAATCATTTGTTTCTGAGTGAACTAGAAAGTTGTTTTTGGGATTCTAGTTATCTGCATAATAAATCTACGAGTGAAGATACCTGCTCTAATAACGATACTCAATCTAGTTGGAATAATCATATTAATAGGTGCATTGAGAGTTATCTTCAGTCTCAAATCTCTATCGCTACTTCCATGGTAAGTGATATCGATAATTGCAGTGATAGTTACATTTATAGGTACATTTGTGGTGAAAGTAGAAATAATGGCGAAACGGAGGGTTCGGCGGGTATACGAACCCACGCGCAAGATAGTGATTTAACTCTAGAAGATAGTTTTAATGATATCGAAGATGGTTTTAATGATAGAGAAGATAGTTTTAGCGAAGATAGTTTTTGCGAAGATGATTTTAATGATATCGAAGATAGTTTTAGCGAAGATGATTTTAATGATATCGAAGATAGTTTTAGCGAAGATGATTTTAATGATTTCGAAGATAGTTTTAGCGAAGATGATTTTAATGATTTCGAAGATAGTTTTAGCGAAGATGATTTTAATGATTTCGAAGATAGTTTTAATGATATCGAGGCGCAAGATAGTGAGTTAATTCTAGAAGATAGTTTTAATGATATCGAAGATAGTTCTAATGATATCGAAGATAGGTCTAATGATATCGAAGATAGTTCTAATGATATTGAAGATAGTTCTAATGATATCGAAGATAGTTCTAATGATATCGAAGATAGGTCTAATGATATCGAAGATAGTTCTAATGATATTGAAGATAGTTCTAATGATATCGAAGATAGTTCTAATGATATCGAAGATAGGTCTAATGATATCGAAGATAGTTCTAATGATATTGAAGATAGTTCTAATGATATCGAAGATAGTTCTAATGATATTGAAGATAGTTCTAATGATATCGATGCGCAAGATAGTGATTTAACTCTAGAAGATAGTTTTATCGAAGATAGTTCTAATGATATTGAAGATAGGTCTAATGATATCGAAGATAGTTCTAATGATATCGAAGATAGGTCTAATGATATCGAAGATAGTTCTAATGATATCGAGTCTATGAAGAAGCTGTTTGATTGAATTAGGCATTGAATGAGTTTGTGGTTTGTGCCGGATTTGGGGACTTGGGGGGGACGGACACATGGTGTCTCTTGATCCCCTTGAAATTCCTGCAGAGGACGAACCCCTTATAAAGACCGTGTTTTTCTTTATAAAACGAGACGGGGTGGCCCCGGGGGTTTTAACAGGCATAGGCGAACTAAAATGGCATTCCCGTAGCAGTTGGGGTTATGGATTTTTGGTTTTAGGGGGGGTAAGGGTAGGGTCCGTAGTCGGGGAAAAATCACCCGTTTGATTGAATACGCTACCAACCAATTTCTACCCCTTATTATAGTGTGTGCTTCCGGGGGGCGCGCATGCAAGAAGGAAGTGTGAGCTTGATGCAAATGGCTAAAATATCGTCTGTTTTATATGATTATCAATCAAATAAAAAGTTATTTTATGTATCAATCCTTGCATCTCCTACTACTGGCGGGGTGACGGCTAGTTTTGGTATGTTGGGTGATATCATTATTGCCGAACCCAATGCTTACATTGCGTTTGCGGGTAAAAGAGTAATTGAAGAAACATTGAAGATAATAGTACCCGAAGGTGTGCAAGAGACTGAATATTTATTCGAGAAGGGAGCATTCGACCTAATCGTACCACGTAATTTTTAAAAAGTGTTCTGACTGAGTTATTAAAGCTCCACGCTTTCTTTCCTTTGGCTAAAAACTAAAATAAAAACCCAATAGAGGGCTAAGTTCAATTATTTGTAGCAAAGAAGTAGTTAGTTTATTCGGAATTAAAGGAAATAGGAATTTTGTTTGGCGACCTAAGATCTAATTGTACAATACAAAGATGAAAAAATTGATTTATTTAGCTCTACGTTTTATTCTATATCCTCACTTAGATATAGATATATAGATACTTAGATCTATACTAAGGATTGAATATAGTTATAGTTAAATAATAATGAAAATTCTTAATTATAATTATTATAAGATATCTTTATTTATAAATAATAATAACAGGTACGAACAATAAATCGAGGTACCTATTCATGAACCTTCCCGCTTTTTTTTGCCTTTAGTAGGCCTAGTTTTTCCGGCAATTGCAATGGCTTCTTTATCTCTTCATGTTCAAGAAAACAAGATTGTTTAGACCTGATGGACCCCATCTCTTCTATTTTTTTTTTCAAAAACTTAGACTTGCATCATAACTAACACAGATATCTATTTAGCGAAATATGATATAACATGTGATTTCTGCCGAACATAAAGACATAAAGTAAAGGCCTCTTATACCTGCAGAAACATAATAATATATGGGTAAATGAATTCTAGCCGTTTTCAAATCTACCAGGATCGCTGGATGGCTGAAAAAAAAAAGTCCTCGGATCTATATGTATAGTGGGATCATATGAAGGGTATGTTATTTTTTGAGTTTTTAGTTTAGATTAGATCTAAGTAATTTGATGAATTACTCCTAAAGGTTCACATCAAACTAGTGCTAGTTGATGAGAGTTACTTCGGAAACAAAACAAAAAAGGTAAAGTCAGATTAATTTGAGGGTTTCTCTCAATTCCAATAAAAAAAAACCGGATCAAGTATGAATTGGCGATCAGAACATATATGGATAGAACTTATAATGGAGTCTCGAAAAATAAGTAATTTCTGCTGGGCCTTTATCCTTTTTTTAGGTTCATTAGGATTCTTATTGGTTGGAACTTCCTGTTATCTTGGTAGAAATTTAATATCTTTTTTTCCGTCTCAGCAAATCATTTTTTTTCACAAGGTATCGTGATGTCTTTCTACGGGATCGCGGGTCTCTTTATTAGTTCCTATTTGTGGTGCACAATTTCCTGGAATGTAGGCAGCGGTTATGATCGATTCGATAGAAAGAAAGGCATAGTGTGCATTTTTCGGTGGGGATTTCCTGGAAAAAATCGTCGCATATTCCTCCGATTCCTTATAAAAGATATTCAGTCCATTAGAATAGAAGTTCAAGAGGGTATTTATGCCCGTCGTGTCCTTTATATGGACATCCGGGGCCAGGGGCCATTCCCTTAACTCGTACTGATGAGAATTTGACTCCACGGGAAATTGAACAAAAAGCTGCTGAATTGGCCTATTTCTTGCGTGTACCAATTGAAGTATTTTGAAAAAAAAAAAAGGGAATGGGTGTTTTGAGGGAAAAAATGCAAGAATCCTCTTTTTTTCTATAACATAACCTATAACCTAAGTGAAGTTTCATCAGAAGGGTCATTTCGAGCCAAAGCGGGGCGGAACAATTACAAAACGAAATTCTTTATTTTTGTCACTCGGCGTTTTATTTTTCTCCTTTCTTTTGGCTTCCTTAATAACCAAGACAAAAATAACAATTAGATTTATTAATAATGATAACTAGAAAATTTCTGGCTTGTTTTGCTACTTTGAGTATTGCAATATCTTTCCCTCAATTAGTAGTATTCTACTATTCCTGTCTGTAGGCAATCAGGGAATTTTTTTTTTTTTTTTATATTGGATATTGTGGATTCTTTCGTCTCAAAATTGGATTAATATTCATTACTTAAACTTAAAGTTTCTTTCAGTCATTCATTGAAAGGAGACAGTTGTTTCGAATTTGCGCAATTGAGATATCGGGAAACTTTTTTTTAGTATTTCTTCGTTGGAAATGGATTGATTTTTAGTCGATTTCTCCAGTCTTTCGAGATTAAAAGACTAATCAAAAAAGCACAAATAAAATAGATTAAATTAATAGGTCCCGTACCTTGTATAGAACTCATGCGTGAAAGAAGGATTCGATCTCATAGAGTCGACGAATGAAGTGGGTTGATTAACAATTCACAGATGAAAAAATGGCAAAAAAAAAGCATCCACTCCTCTTGTATCTATAGTATTTTTTCCTTGGTGGCTTTCTCTCTCATTTAAAAAAAGTCTGGAATCTTGGGTTACTAATTCGTGGAATGCCGGGCAATCCGAAATTTTATTGAATGATATTCAAGAAAGGGGTATTCTAGAAAAATTCATAGAATTAGAGGAACTCCTCGTCTTGGACGAAATGATCGAAGAATACTCGGAGACACGTCTACACAAGCTTCCTATACCTCTCGGAATACAAAAAAAAGCGATCCAATTAATCAAGATACACAACGAAGATCATATCCATACGATTTTTCACTTCTCAATAAACATAATCTGTTTTGTTATTCTCAGTGGTTATTCTATTTTGGGTAACGAAGAACTTGTTATTCTTAACTCTTGGGCCCAGGAATTCCTATATAACCTAAGCGACACAGTCAAAGCTTTTTGTATTCTTTTATTAACCGATTTATGTATCGGATTCCATTCACCCCACGGTTGGGAATTACTGATTGGCTCTGTCTACAAAGATTTTGGATTTGTTCAGAATGATCAAATCATATCGGGTCTTGTTTCCACTTTTTCAGTCATTCTTGATACAGTTTTTAAATATTGGATTTTCCGTTATTTAAATCGCGTATCTCCGTCACTTGTAGTTATTTATCATTCAATGAATGACTGATAACGGATCCACTCATATTAATCTAATCCAATTCGAAGGTTTGCAACTTTGTAGTTGTACATAAACAAAGCATTGAAAATTTATGCTTTCTATTTTTACCCATCGTCAGGATGAATCCTATATTATTCCAGTAACTAACAGAATCGTGGATAGGGAACTATATTAGTGACTTACCCCACCTATTGTATAAATTTTGGTATCAACGGTTGAACCATGGAAACTAGAAATACTTTTTCTTGGATAAAGGAACAGATTACTCGATCTATTTCCGTATCGCTCATGATATATATCATAACTCAGACGGCCATTTCAAATGCATATCCCATTTTTGCACAGCAGGGTTATGAAAATCCACGAGAAGCGACGGGGCGTATTGTATGTGCCAATTGTCATTTAGCTAACAAGCCCGTGGATATTGAGGTACCGCAAGCGGTACTTCCTGATACTGTATTTGAAGCGGTTGTTCGAATTCCTTATGATATGCAACTGAAACAAGTTCTTGCTAATGGTAAAAGGGGGGTTTGAATGTAGGGGCTGTTCTTATTTTACCGGAAGGTTTTGAATTAGCCCCCCCCCGATCGTATTTCTCCCGAGATGAAGGAAAAGATAGGAAATTTGTCTTTTCAGAGCTATCGCCCTAATAAAAAAAATATTCTTGTGATAGGCCCTGTCCCCGGTCAGAAATATAGTGAAATTTCCTTTCCTATTCTTTCCCCTGACCCCGCTACTAAAAAAGATGTTCACTTCTTAAAATATCCTATATACGTAGGCGGGAACAGGGGAAGGGGTCAATTTATCCTGACGGGAGCAAGAGTAACAATACAGTTTATAATGCTACAGCAGCGGGTATAGTAAGGAAAATCATACGAAAAAGAAAGAAGGGGGGGTATGAAATATCCATAACAGATCCGGATGGACGTCAAGTGGTTGATATTATCCCCCCAGGACCAGAACTTCTTATTTCAGAGGGGGAATCCCTGAAATTTGATCAACCATTAACGAGTAATCCTAATGTGGGCGGATTTGGTCAGGGGGATACGGAAATAGTACTTCAAGATCCATTACGTGTCCAAGGCCTTTTATTCTTCTTGGCATCTGTTATTTTGGCACAAATCTTTTTGGTTCTTAAAAAGAAACAGTTCGAGAAGGTTCAATTGGCTGAAATGAATTTCTAGACTTGCGGATTTATTGACATCAAGTTTGTAAAAGGGATTTTTCGTTTTCCCAGCCTTCGGCACAAGAAAGGAACCCCCTTCTTGTGCCGAAGAGTAATGATTCTTGATGCGCTTTTTCAAATATTCCTAGTCTTTTTTTAGATTTACCGGAACCCTTTTTTTTTACGAAACATTCTAAGTATAAGAAGTAGTGGACAAATAAAAAAACAAGAGGGCAATTCATTAAATATAACTTATTGAATGAACTTCAAAAAATTGCATTTTGATGAGATACTAAAATAAAAGATGAGATACTAAAATAAAAAGAGTCAAAATGCAAATAAGGAGTAAAGGTCTATTAGTATAGATCTATTAGTATAGAATAGTATAGAAAGTATTTACCCGATATCTAATTTACAAAATATAGATTCTATCATCCCACATCCACGAAATTGAGTGATTCCTTATTCCCTTTTTCTTCTAATTTTTTAATGAAAGTACGGATAGATACTGTCAGGGAGGCGGTGTTCTGAATCAATCACTGGAGTTCATTTTTCAAAAGCATCACCAGAAAGTGGAGTTTTTTGAAACGGAAGAAAGGGATTTCTCTTTTAGACAAAAAAAAAAAAGAGTATGATTCTTAAGAACTCAACGGGCCCCTCCCCTTGAATCAGACAAACAAAGAGGAAATCCCGTTGAGTTCTCTTTGAACAACAATTCATTCGATTATCTAAGAGGGCGCCAGCCCAATCCAATGAATATGAATCATACATAAAAAAATAAAACCGGATTTCCTTTTCTTTTTACGGTACCTTGATTCCTTTTTAAGGAATCCCTTGCATACATTCTTTTTTTTTTTTGTCTAAAAAATCCTTTTTTGTTGATTTCTAGTGATGCTTCTGGTGTGCTTAAAAATGAACTCCAGTGATTGATTCGCACCGCCTCCCGACGTATTATCGTACTTTCATTTAAAAATTAGAAGAAAAAGGGAATAAGGAATCACTCAATTTCGTGGATGTGGGATGATAGAATCTATATTTTGTAAATTAGATATCGGGTAAATACTTTCTATACTATTCTATACTAATAGATCTATACTAATAGACCTTTACTCCTTATTTGCATTTTGACTCTTTTTATTTTAGTATCTCATCTTTTATTTTAGTATCTCATCAAAATGCAATTTTTTGAAGTTCATTCAATAAGTTATATTTAATGAATTGCCCTCTTGTTTTTTATTTGTCCACTACTTCTTATACTTAGAATGTTTCGTAAAAAAAAAGGGGTTCGGTAAATCTGTAAAAAAGACTAGGAATATTTGAAAAAGCGCATCAAGAATCATTACTCTTCGGCACAAGAAGGGGTTTCCTTTCTGGTGCCGAAGGCTGGGAAAACGAAAAATCCCTTTTACAAACTTGATGTCAATAAATCCGCAAGTCTAGAAATTCATTTCAGCCAATTGAACCTTCTCGAACTGTTTCTCTTTTAAGAACCAAAAAGATTTGTGCCAAAATAACAGATGCCAAGAAGAATAAAAGGCCTTGGACACGTAATGGATCTTGAAGTACTATTTCCGTATCCCCCTGACCAAATCCGGTTAGGTGGTTCCCTGTTCCCGCCTACGTATATAGGATATTTTAAGAAGTGAACATCTTTTTAATAGGGGTCGGGGACGGCAAATAGGATAGGAAATTTCACTATATTTCTGACCGGGGGACAGGGCCTATCACAAGAATATTTTTTAATTAGGGCGATAGCTCTGAAAAGACAAATTTCCTATCTTTTCCTTCATCTCGGGAGAAATACGATCGGGGGGGGGCTAATTCAAAACCTTCCGGTAAAATAAGAACAGCCCCTACATTCAAACCCCCCTTTAATATTATAGGCTCCCACCTTAGCAAGAACTTGTTTCAGTTGCATATCATAAGGAATTCGAACAACCGCTTCAAATACAGTATCAGGAAGTACCGCTGGAGGCGGTTGGAAAAGAAAGGAGCCCTTAAAACCGATGACCCAGAACCCCGTCGCTTCTCGTGGATTTTCATAACCCTGCTGTGCAAAAATGGGATATGCATTTGAAATGGCCGTCTGAGTTATGATATATATCATGAGCGATACGGAAATAGATCGAGTAATCTGTTCCTTTATCCAAGAAAAAGTATTTCTAGTTTCCATGGTTCAACCGTTGATACCAAAATTTATACAATAGGTGGGGTAAGTCACTAATATAGTTCCCTATCCACGATTCTGTTAGTTACTGGAATAATATAGGATTCATCCTGACGATGGGTAAAAATAGAAAGCATAAATTTTCAATGCTTTGTTTATGTACAACTACAAAGTTGCAAACCTTCGAATTGGATTAGATTAATATGAGTGGATCCGTTATCAGTCATTCATTGAATGATAAATAACTACAAGTGACGGAGATACGCGATTTAAATAACGGAAAAACCCTTTTCTTTGGACAACCAAAATCTTTGTAGACAGAGCCAATCAGTAATTCCCAACCGTGGGGTGAATGGAATCCGATACATAAATCGGTTAATAAAAGAATACAAAAAGCTTTGACTGTGTCGCTTAGGTTATATAGGAATTCCTGGGCCCAAGAGTTAAGAATAACAAGTTCTTCGTTACCCAAAATAGAATAACCACTGAGAATAACAAAACAGATTATGTTTATTGAGAAGTGAAAAATCGTATGGATATGATCTTCGTTGTGTATCTTGATTAATTGGATCGTTTCTTTTTGTATTCCGAGAGGTATAGGAAGCTTGTGTAGACGTGTCTCCGAGTATTCTTCGATCATTTCGTCCAAGACGAGGAGTTCCTCTAATTCTATGAATTTTTCTAGAATACCCCTTTCTTGAATATCATTCAATAAAATTTCGGATTGCCCGGCATTCCACGAATTAGTAACCCAAGATTCCAGACTTTTTTTAAATGAGAGAGAAAGCCACCAAGTAAAAATACTATAGATACAAGAGGAGTGGATGCTTTCTTTTGCCATTTTTTCATCTGTGAATTGTTAATCAACCCACTTCATTCGTCGACTCTATGAGATCGAATCCTTCTTTCACGCATGAGTTCTATACAAGGTACGGGACCTATTAATTTAATCTATTTTATTTGTGCTTTTTTGATTAGTCTTTTAATCTCGAAAGACTGGAGAAATCGACTAAAAATCAATCCATTTCCAACGAAGAAATACTAAAAAAAAAGTTTCCCGATATCTCAATTGCGCAAATTCGAAACAACTGTCTCCTTTCAATGAATGACTGAAAGAAACTTTAAGTTTAAGTAATGAATATTAATCCAATTTTGAGACGAAAGAATCCACAATATCCAATATTAAAAAAAAAAAAATCCCTGATTGCCTACAGACAGGAATAGTAGAATACTACTAATTGAGGGAAAGATATTGCAATACTCAAAGTAGCAAAACAAGCCAGAAATTTTCTAGTTATCATTATTAATAAATCTAATTGTTATTTTTGTCTTGGTTATTAAGGAAGACAAAAGAAAGGGAAAATAAAACGGCGAGTGACAAAAATAAAAAATTTCGTTTTGTAATTGTTCCGCCCCGCTTTGGCTCGAAATGACCCTTCTGATGAAACTTCACTTAGGTTATAGGTTATGTTATAGAAAAAAAGAGGATTCTTGCATTTTTCCTCAAAACACCCATTTCCCTTTTTTTTAAAATACTTCAATTGGTACACGCAAGAAATAGGCCAATTCAGCAGCTTTTTGTTCAATTTCCCGTGGAGTCAAATTCTCATCAGTACGAGTTAAGGGAATGGCCCCCTGGCCCCGGATGTCCATATAAAGGACACGACGGGCATAAATACCCTCTTGAACTTCTATTCTAATGGACTGAATATCTTTTATAAGGAATCGGAGGAATATGCGACGATTTTTTCCAGGAAATCCCCACCGAAAAATGCACACTATGCCTTTCTTTCTATCGAATCGATCATAACCGCTGCCTACATTCCAGGAAATTGTGCACCACAAATAGGAACTAATAAAGAGACCCGCGATCCCGTAGAAAGACATCACGATACCTTGTGGAAAAAAATGATTTGCTGAGACGGAAAAAAAGATATTAAATTTCTACCAAGATAACAGGAAGTTCCAACCAATAAGAATCCTAATGAACCTAAAAAAGGATAAAGGCCCAGCAGAAATTACTTATTTTTCGAGACTCCATTATAAGTTCTATCCATATATGTTCTGATCGCCAATTCATACTTGATCCGGTTTTTTTTTTTGGAATTGAGAGAAACCCTCAAATTAATCTGACTTTACCTTTTTTTTTTTTTTTCGAAGTAACTCTCATCAACTAGCACTAGTTTGATGTGAACCTTTAGGAGTAATTCATCAAATTACTTAGATCTAATCTAAACTAAAAACTCAAAAAATAACATACCCTTCATATGATCCCACTATACATATAGATCCGGGGACTTTTTTCAGCCATCCAGCGATCCTGGTAGATTTGAAAACGGCTAGAATTCATTTACCCATATATTATTATGTTTCTGCAGGTATAAGAGGCCTTTACTTTATGTCTTTATGTTCGGCAGAAATCACATGTTATATCATATTTCGCTAAATAGATATCTGTGTTAGTTATGATGCAAGTCTAAGTTTTTGAAAAAAAAATGAAGAGATGGGGTCCATCAGGTCTAAACAATCTTGTTTTCTTGAACATGAAGAGATAAAGAAGCCATTGCAATTGCCGGAAAAACTAGGCCTACTAAAGGCACAAAAAAGGCGAAGGTTCATGAATAGGTACCTCGATTTATTGTTCGTACCTGTTATTATTATTTATAAATAAAGATATCTTATAATAATTATAATTAAGAATTTTCATTATTATTTAACTATAACTATATTCAATCCTTAGTATAGATCTAAGTATCTATATATCTATATCTAAGTGAGGATATAGAATAAAACGTAGAGCTAAATAAATCAATTTTTTCATCTTTGTATTGTACAATTAGATCTTAGGTCGCCAAACAAAATTCCTATTTCCTTTAATTCCGAATAAACTAACTACTTCTTTGCTACAAATAATTGAACTTAGCCCTCTATTTGGTTTTTATTTTAGTTTTTAGCCAAAGGAAAGAAAGCGTGGAGCTTTAATAACTCAGTCAGAACACTTTTTAAAAATTACGTGGTACGATTAGGTCGAATGCTCCTTCTCGAATAAATATTCAGTCTCTTGCACACCTTCGGGTACTATTATCTTCAATGTTTCTTCAATTACTCTTTTACCTGCAAAACGCAATGTAAGCATTGGGTTCGGCAATAATGATATCACCCAACATACCAAAACTAGCCGTCACCCCGCCAGTAGTAGGAGATGCAAGGATTGATACATAAAATAACTTTTTATTTGATTGATAATCATATAAAACAGACGATATTTTAGCCATTTGCATCAAGCTCACACTTCCTTCTTGCATGCGCGCCCCGGGAGCACACACTATAATAAGGGGGTGAAATTGGTTGGTAGCGTATTCAATCAAACGGGTGATTTTTTCCCCCGACTACGGACCCCATACTGCCCCCTATAAACTCAAAAATCCATAACCCCAACTGCTACGGGAATGCCATTTAGTTCGCCTATGCCTGTTTGAACAGCCTCGGGCAATCCCGTCGTTGTTTGATAAGAATCAATACGATCTTTATAAGGTGGTTCGTCCTCTGCATGAAATTCAATGGGATCAAGAGACACCATGTCTTCGTCCATAGGATCCCAAGTATCCGGATCGATCGAAAGATCTAGTCTATCTGAACTATTTCATTTTCAAATGCCATTCACAGTGTTCACAAATATACAATTTTGTGTTAAAATATTTCTTATAATTTAATCCATAACAATTATCACATTGAACCCACAAATGCCTATATTTGCTAGAGTCGTCAGTTTCACCGTTATCATTAGACCTATCTTCGATATCATTAGAACTATCTTCAATATCATTAGAACTATCTTCGATATCATTAGACCTATCTTCGATATCATTAGAACTATCTTCGATATCATTAGACCTATCTTCAATATCATTAGAACTATCTTCGATAAAACTATCTTCTAGAGTTAAATCACTATCTTGCGCATCGATATCATTAGAACTATCTTCAATATCATTAGAACTATCTTCGATATCATTAGAACTATCTTCAATATCATTAGAACTATCTTCGATATCATTAGACCTATCTTCGATATCATTAGAACTATCTTCGATATCATTAGAACTATCTTCAATATCATTAGAACTATCTTCGATATCATTAGACCTATCTTCGATATCATTAGAACTATCTTCGATATCATTAGAACTATCTTCAATATCATTAGAACTATCTTCGATATCATTAGACCTATCTTCGATATCATTAGAACTATCTTCGATATCATTAAAACTATCTTCTAGAATTAACTCACTATCTTGCGCCTCGATATCATTAAAACTATCTTCGAAATCATTAAAATCATCTTCGCTAAAACTATCTTCGAAATCATTAAAATCATCTTCGCTAAAACTATCTTCGAAATCATTAAAATCATCTTCGCTAAAACTATCTTCGATATCATTAAAATCATCTTCGCTAAAACTATCTTCGATATCATTAAAATCATCTTCGCTAAAACTATCTTCGCTAAAACTATCTTCTCTATCATTAAAACCATCTTCGATATCATTAAAACTATCTTCTAGAGTTAAATCACTATCTTGCGCGTGGGTTCGTATACCCGCCGAACCCTCCGTTTCGCCATTATTTCTACTTTCACCACAAATGTACCTATAAATGTAACTATCACTGCAATTATCGATATCACTTACCATGGAAGTAGCGATAGAGATTTGAGACTGAAGATAACTCTCAATGCACCTATTAATATGATTATTCCAACTAGATTGAGTATCGTTATTAGAGCAGGTATCTTCACTCGTAGATTTATTATGCAGATAACTAGAATCCCAAAAACAACTTTCTAGTTCACTCAGAAACAAATGATTGTTGTCAATCTCAAAAATTTGATTTTCACTATCAAAATATATCAAATAACTGTCTCCATTTCTATCCTTAACCAAAAAAAGTTGGAGTGGAGACTAAATTCCGAGTGTCTTTGGCGCCGAATAAACGATCAACATTACTGTAACTAGAACCGTCACGACCCCCACAACTCTGAATATTTTTAGTTGTATCTTTTCTATTCGAATCTTCAATTTCACCGGTATTTTCAATAGGACCAAGACTGTCCATTGATTTTATTTAGCCCGCACCAGCGCTCTAACTCCTTCTTAAACAACATCGAATTAAACCACCACCTTTCCATAGAGTTTTCTTGCCCCCTATTTGTATGAAACTATAATAGATGAATAGTCATTCGATCAAAAATTCTTTATTTGAATATCTTCTTTCCTATTAGACTAAACATAGAAACCCAATCGCTAGCATTGTTTATTAACTAATAATAAAAATAAGAAAAGGTAATAGGTGTGAGTATTGAAAAAAAAATTATCTTTTTTTGAAATCCGGAGTAATACTTCACTATACACTACTATACACTATATATGAATATGATATGAGGGAATCTCTTGTCATTATAAATACAATGATAAAGAGCGCTTTTTCTTATGTCGTATCAAATTCGCATCGAAACAAAAAAAATCCTTTTTAGAAATCATTTTTCGTCAAATTTCGCCTAATAACGTAATAATTTCGGGTTCTATTCCACCAATATGGAAAGAAAAGGACAATATACAGGATGGGTATAAAGAATTGTGATACTTGGCTTGATTCAGGAAAACTTCAGGATATAAAAGAATAGACCAATCCCAAAGATCTGTAGATTAATTGTGGATTCAAGACAACAATAGAAAGATTTGAGCCTTAGATTTTTTTTTCAAATCTTCTATATCTAGACTATATCTAGATAAGTATGTATTAATATTAAAATATTAAAATTATTAAAATTTATTATTAAATATAAAATATATTATTAAATTATTAAAATTATTAAAAAAAAAAAAATAAGGAATCTTTGTATTCCGGCTCCAATCCTTTTAAAAAGATTGGCCGAGTTTAATTGCAATTCAACTAAGATAACAAAAGTAATTACAAAGTATCCACTGCTTTAAAATTAAATCTGATCTCCTTCCATACCTCACAAGCAGCCGCCAGTTCAGGACTCCATTTGCTAGCCTCACGGATAATTTCATTACCCTCAACAGCAAGATCGCGCCCTTCATTACGAGCTTGTACACATGCTTCTAGAGCTACTCGATTCGCTACGGCACCTGGCGCATTACCCCAAGGGTGTCCTATAGTTCCTCCACCAAACTGCAGTACAGAATCATCCCCAAAGATCTCGGTCAGAGCGGGCATATGCCAAACGTGAATACCCCCTGAAGCCACCGGCAGAACACCTGGTAGAGAGACCCAATCTTGAGTAAAATAAATACCGCGACTTCGATCTTTTTCAATAAAATCATCACGCAGTAAATCAACAAAGCCCAAAGTGATGTCTCTTTCCCCTTCAAGTTTACCTACTACGGTACCCGCGTGAATATGATCTCCACCAGACATACGTAACGCTTTAGCTAGTACGCGGAAGTGCATGCCATGATTCTTCTGTCTATCAATAACTGCGTGCATTGCACGGTGGATGGAAGAAGTAGGCCATTATCTCGGCAATAATGAGCCAAGCTCGTATTTGCAGTGAATCCCCTGTTAGGTAATCATGCATTACGATAGGAACTCCCAATTCTCTAGCAATATAGCTCTTTTGTACATTTCTTCGCATGTACCTGCAGTAGCATTCAAGTAATGCCCTTTGATTTCGCCGGTTTCAGCCTGTGATTTAAAAATAGCTTCGGCACAAAACAAGAAACGATCTCTCCAACGCATAAACGGTTGGGAGTTCACGTTTTCATCATCTTTGGTAAAATCAAGTCCACCACGAAGACATTCATAAACCGCCCTACCATAGTTTTTAGCTGATAACCCCAATTTTGGTTTAATAGTACATCCCAACAGGGGACGACCATATTTGTTCAATTTATCTCTCTCAACCTGGATGCCATGCGGCGGGCCTTGGAAGGTTTTAATATAAGCCGGAGGGATTCGCAAATCTTCCAGACGTAGAGCGCGCAAGGCTTTGAACCCAAATACATTACCTACAATGGAAGTAAGCATGTTAGTAACAGAACCTTCTTCAAAAGGTCAAAAGGGTAAGCTATAAGCAATATATTGATCTTCTTCTCCAGGAACGGCCTCGATGTGGTAGCATCGCCCTTTGTAACGATCAAGGCTGGTAAGTCCATCGGTCCAAACAGTTGTCCATGTACCAGTAGGAAGATTCGGCAGCTACCGCGGCCCCTGCTTCTTCAGGTGGAACTCCGGGTTGAGGAGTTACTCGGAATGCTGCCAAGATATCAGTATCTTTTTTTTCGTATTCAGGAGTATAATAAGTCAATTTGTACTCTTTAACGCCGGCTTTGAATCCAACACTTGCTTTAGTCTCTGTTTGTGGTGACATAAATCCCTCCCTACAACTCATGAATTAAGAATTCTCCACAACACCAAGGTCTACTCGACACGAATTAGCTGTTAATGAACCCTTTCATAGACATAGAAATCTTTCACAAAATTCCCAACTAATATTATCAACTAATCTGAATATTTGATTATTAGACCATGCGATTTGCCAAATACATCATTATTGTATACTCTTTCATATATATATCGCAACCCAATTTTTCCCCTTTGGAATAGAAAGAACTAACTAATAAGAAATTCCTCCTTGAGAGCGGTATATGTTGTATATGTAAATCCCTAGATGTGGAAATGTACGGAATTCGTCTATGAAAAGGTATAAAACGAAAAAAAAAAAAAATAGGATAGGTGTAAATCGATATGCCGAAATACAAAAAAAACCAATGGACTAGAAATAATGAATCGTAATGGAAACCAGAGTTCAGGTCCGAATCCTGCATAATATAAATGGGATTGTCTATCATCATTATAGACAAATGAAAGACTTTCTCAAGATTCTTATTCATCCACTTGATATTGTAAAAAATATTTAAAATCGACTCTTTGAATAAGGAAAGGAGTGAATTGGATTCGATTGAATGGTACCAACCAAATGGAGCCCTAATTCCCATTTCTTATTTGAATTAACCGATTCACGTAAGCATTTGGATATTTGTTTTGAATTCGAGAATTTTCGCAACAAAATTTGACATATTTTCTTTATTATTATGAGGAAAAAATCTCACGCTACATCTTGTTTTTTGGTTTCAAACATGAAAAAAGGAGGGAGCGTATCGTCCAAATCATCGGCCCGGTACTAGATGGCAACCTTTGCGCCGAGGAATGTTTTTTACACTATTTATAACGCCCTGGTAGTTAAAGGTCGAGATACCCCCTTGGTCAACCAATTAACGTGACTTGTGAAAAAAAAAATTCTTAGTGTGGGAATAATCGAGTTCGAGCTGTAGCTCATGAGTGCTACGGATGGTCTAATGAGAG
>JAHSUH010001230.1:0-19026 GCA_025388415.1 Cynanchum wilfordii | reverse complement strand
AATTATCTCTGGAGTGGGTATCATAAAAGTACTTACAGCGGTGTTAAATAAGTGTACTTAAATCAATTTACATGGACGTTTGGTCTTTCTTATCCCGCTTTCTTTTCCTTCCGTTTTATATGATTTTTTGTCAGAGAAAAGATCTGAAGAAGAAGGACGCTGTCCGCGACGTCTGCCAGGTGGCTTAAGGTGCTTTGCGGGGCTATTCGTCTCCGCACGGGTTGGGATATCCGCTATAGCACGTCTCCTGCGCTGACGTCCCTCGGAGAGAGACGAAGATCGCGCACGACGTCTGCCAGGTGGCTTAAGGTGCTTTGCGGGGCTATCGTCTCCGCACGGGTTGGGAATCCGCAGGTGCTGTGTTGGGGGCTATTCCTTTCTTTACGTAGAGCAATGTCTGCTATGGTGGGTTCTTCCCCAGCCTGTGAGTCCTGTTTTTTTCTTTTTATTATTATTATTTCATTCATTTTTGTTGATTTTAAGGTCTTTTGGGCATCCCGCTCCGCCCTGGCCCGCCGCTCGTTGGCTTTTTTCTGCACAAAAAGCTCCAAAATCTCGTCATCGTCCTCGAGGCCTTTTTCCCAGCACGCCATCCAAAACGACGGCGGCGGGTTAACAGCCACCCGTCGACGAAGTTGGCGCTCGTTCACCGCCGTTTTTTGTCGTTTTAAGGCGCGCTGAAGGGCGTCGTCGTGGAGCCGGGCATCCTCCTCGACGGCGATGTCGAGGGCACGGCGTAAAACCACAGGCCCGCGCAGGGCCTCGTGGAAGAGACGCCAAAAAGACACCCACTCAAGACAGCATTTCCCATTAAACCCGCCATTGTCCTCCCCCCCATCGTCCTTCAAATCGTTAAAGTGCTGAAAAGGAAAGGGATGATTTTTTCCGCACAGCAAAAGCTCCCCCCAGTGGTGCTCGAAGTCGGCCTGGGAGGCTGGCGGGAGGCCTTTTTGCATCCGCGCGAGGACCCCGTCGTCGCCGACGTCGGCCTCCGTCAGGACGAGCCGATCGAGCCCCTCGACAAGCTCGCGAAGAAGGCCCCAGTGGACCTCCGACAGGGCAAACCGCTCGCCGTCGTCCAGCACCAACGCCGGGTGAAAAGACGCCTGAACGGCGGAGGAAAAAGAGGCGGCATGATCGGGGCCTGCGGTGGAGAACCGCGGTGGGAGCCCCCACAGCCGGATGAACGTGTCCATCGCCGCAGCAGCGGCGGCGGCGGCCTCAAGGCCTTTCCCAGCCTCCGTTTCGTTCGCTTTTTTCGCCCGTTCCCGCGTAAAGGCCGCTCCTCTGTCCTCTTCGTTTTCTTGGTTATTCTCCACACAGGGAGTCGCGCCGACCTGATAATGGCCGTCCTCGATAAGGCATTGCCGTGGTTTATTCTTCGTCGCCGCGCGGAGGGCAATGCGACTCTCCGCGGCATCCGTCGTCGTGAGGTAAATCGCGCGAACGGTGAAAAGCTGCCCAATGCGATAAACCCGCGCGAGGGCCTGATCCTCGTTGGTGGTCGTGTAATCCCTGTCGAGCAGAATAACCATATGCGCGGCCTGCAGATTAATCCCACAGCCCCCTGCTTTCAAGGAAAGAATGAAAAAAAGACAATCGGGGGACTCGCGAAACCGACGAACGCGCAGCCGACGATCCTCCTCGGAGGTACTGCCGGAGAGCACCTCGATGAAAGAGTCCCACCCTCGGTTGTGAAAATACTCCGCTAATAAATCCACCACATCCAACCAGTGCGTGAAGATCACCGCCTTCCGACGGGCAAGAAAGAGACGAAAAAGTAAAAGATGTAAAAGCATAAACTTCCCACTACAGGCAAGCGTGAGAACGGCCTCCCGCGCCTCGTCTGCGTCGGAAAAGGAATCGTCGCTTTCCTTTTCGGGGTCCGTTTTATTTTGCCTTTTCGCCCGCTCAAAGGCAAGGACGCGGGAGAAAAAAGGAATTAAAAAGGCGTGATTGCAAAGCAGCTGGGCCGTCGACTCGGAGACGCCGCCGCTCGTAAGGCCGTAAGCCCGCGCACGCTCCCCGCTAAACTCCTCGAAAGCCGCTCCTTCCTTTTCCTCGTTGTGGTTTTCGCCCGCTACGATCTCCTCTGCGGGCTTTTCGGCTGCAAATTGCCGTGGACTTCCATCGAACCCGTCGAGCGCGCGCACGCAGGGCGTTCGTCTTGCCGTCCGCAGTAAACCCAGCAACCTCACCTGCATTGTCGTGAGCGGGCAGTAAATGGTGTGAAAACTAACTTTTAAACGCCCATCGATGTCGCTTTTGGTTCGGCGGAGCATAAACGGGCGAAGAATTTGATGGAGCCGTAGAACAATCAGCGCCTTTTCCTCCGAGGAAAGCGCCATCGCCCTCGCCCCTCGGGGGCCTTCCTCCTGAAAAGGGCGACGAAAGACGTCCTCGAAGGCGTCCCCTTCGGTGAAAACGTTCGGGTTTAAAAAGTACAGCAACGACCACAGCTCGCGTAGGTCGCTGTTTAACGGCGTCCCTGTTAAAACAAGCCGGCGTTGGCAGGGAATGCGCAATATCGCGCGCGCCGTGCGGGTGTGCAAATTCCCCACCGCTTTATGGGCCTCGTCGAGGATGAGGTAGCCCCAACGAAGACGGTGAAAGGCCCCGCGCGGGCGGCGAGCGGCGTGGGCGGGGAGCAAAATAAGATCGTACTTTCCCACCTCCCGCGCGGGGCGGGCGAGCTCGTGAAGGGCGGCGACCCGCAAGGCCCCCGCGGTGAAGGCCGCGCAGGCCTCTCGCCACTCCCGCAGCACCGACAGCGGGGCCAGCAGCAAATGCGGCAGAGGACGCGAAAAAGACAACGACGATGCGCTGCTCGCGGCTTGTTCTTTTAAGTACAGCAAAAACGCAAGGGTTTGGATCGTCTTCCCCAGCCCCATCTCGTCCGCGAGGATGCCGTTCACCCCGTTCGCGTGCAAAAAGGCCAAAAACCGCAGCCCGTCCATTTGATGGGGCATCAACGTCGCCCGCAGGGCCTTCGGCTGACCAGCGACGAAGACGTCCAGGCGACGAATTGGACGAAATTCGTCCGTCGTCGAGCCGACGTAGGCTTTAAACCGCTGATAATCCGCACTCGCCCGCGGGACGACGGCGGAGAGGGGCGCCGTCGCCGTTTTTTCCCCCTCGCAAGGGACAACCACAGCAGAAGAGGAAGCAGAGGAAAAAGAAGCCTCTCCGGGAGCACGGCTTTCGCTTTGACGGCTCAACCGCAAGCCAATTTCCCGCATAAAGGCCTGCGTTCGTTCCATTATATGGAGCAGCGCGGATAACTTACACTGCCCGACGTGCTCCGCAAGGGCCTCGGGGCCTTCGTTCCGCAGAGCCCGCCATCGCGCGCGGGATTCGGCCTCCTCGTGCGATTTCCAGTACGCCCGCACCTCTTTGACGACGTCATCGGCGGTGATTAAACCCCACGGCACCTTCTCCTCGCGCCGTGAAGACTTTCTCCTCGATGGTTTCCCCCCACGCGAGGAGGAGAAAGAGGTTGGTGGGGGCGTAAAACCCCCGGCGTAGTGCACCCACCCACTCCAGCGCTCTAACGGCACCTTGGGAAGATGAAGAAGAACGCCCGCGTTGGGAAAAAGGCGCGTTTGCATTTCTCTCGCCCGAAGCCTCGATAGCGTCGCCTGCATTTCAGCCTCCTGCTGCGCGCCATGACGGAGAATACGCGTTGTTGCCCGCAGAATGGCCCGCTGACGAGAGACCTTGGACGCACAAAAGGAAGGCGAAAAGGAAAAAGATCGCCCAGAACCTCGCGCGCGTCGATCACAAGAAAAAAGGGTATTCGAAACGGCGCTGGAAAGGATCGTTCGCTGGGCAGATAAAACGGTAAAGCAGAGAACGACCTCTTTGGTGACTTGGCAGTATGCGGCTCTTGCTTTGACGGATGGGGCACAAGACGTCCTCCCGGCCTGGCGGGATGGGATGTTCGACATGGGAGTAGTTATTTCCATAGAGCGGATCTCTTGCCAAGGGATCGCGAACTCCCTCGCGTTATGTACTTTCTGACAGGAGTCCAAAGAAGAAGATGGCCAAGCCCGACGTTTGGTATTGGTAAAATCATTCCAATCGGATCCTTTTGTACTCCAAGAAGCCCCTCCCATGATGAATAGCAAGGAGAACAGGTGATGATGCAAATCGTGTTGCTGTTTAGGGACTTCTGTGTTTGGCATTAGATTTTATAGTCCCAGTAGAACCATCTGTATTACCAGGGGGAGATGGGGGAAGGAAAGTTTTACAAAAAAAAGGGAAAAGATGCGCAGAGTCCCTTTTTATATGATTGTGTATTTTATTACTATTATTTAAAAGAAAATAAAGAAAGAAAGGAGAAAATAATCAGTAACAACGAATCAGGGGAGAAATTCACCTCTATCCACCATAAAAAAAAAAGAAGAAGTACCACAAAGTAACAGCAGGGCATGCACAAAAAGTAGACAGTCCTTTACATTATTAACCGTTGTTTAAAAAAAAAAAAAAAAATGTCGCGATTGGAGTTTCTCTGCGGCTTCCTCTCCCCCTTTAAGGGATTAGTCGAGAGTAATTTTAGTAATAAGTAAACACAAAGGAAGAGGCAAGGTATGTGTGCGTGTAAGGGGAGAAGAGGGGGGGGAAGGAGGAATAAAAAGAAAAGAAACGTTCAGCCCCCCCATCTCTGCTATGCAATTCCAACCAACACCAATATAATAAGAATAAGAATAAGATCGGATAGATCCCACCCACCCCTTCTCCTTCCTTCCTCTCGCCTTCTTCCAACCCCCCTCTCTCCTGTCTCCTCTCTCCTCTTTTATTCCTTCTTTCTTTCTTTCTTGCTTGCTGTTTTTTTTTTTTTTTTTTGGTTGGTGTTTCTCTTTTCCCTTCCTCACAGCAATCGTCTTTTCTTCGAGGTATTCATGTAGGGCTGGAGAACCCACTCCGTCTCCGCGTCGGCCATCTCCAGCGTCCCCAAGACGATGCGGTAGGGGGCGAGCTCAAAGCGCGGCCCCACCTCGGTCAACTCCACCTGCTTGTCGTTCTTCCCATCGACCTTAAAGGTGTGGTGACGAAAGCTAATAAAGTCGTTCTGGTTGTCAAACGTGATCACCCGCGTGGCGTCGGGTTTGGGCGGGGGGAAAAGATGGCGTAGGACGCTCTTAAACCGCGCCCCCAGCGGCGTCGTGAAGTTCTCGAAGATGAGGTGCGGGAGCTGCTCGGACATCGTCCCCACCCCCTCGATCTCGTGCCGGGTGACCAAATTGTGGATCGTAAAGCTCGCGGTGGGGCCGAGCGGGAGGTGGGAGATCGTCAGCCCGTCCGGCACCCCGCGCGACTCGCGGACGACGACGACGTCGCTCACGCCCGCCCGCCGGGCGGCCGCCATCAGCGCGGCGACGCCGGCCCCCCCGCGGTTCATCCGCGCCGCGTTCGGCACGACCAGCCGCAGCTCCTTCGCGAACTCCAGCAGCCCCCGCGAGGGGGCCCGGGAGGTGGTGATGAGCACCCGCGGGCCCCCCTCCCCCGCGCGCGCGTACTCGTCGTCGAGGCCGCCCTCCGCGGTCTGCGCGTCGTCGAGCTCGCTGAACTTTTTGAGCGCCAGGGCGTCCTTGCGGAGGTGGCCCGGCAGCGGCGTGCCCGCCTGCACGGCGTCGCGGAACTGCGCCTTGCGTCGCGCGATCGCGGCATGCACGCCCTCGTGCTGCCGCCGCTCGAGGAACTCCTTTCGCGTGCGAATCACACTCCGGCGCATGCAGTTATTGATATTGATGCTTCGTGCCGGTTCTCCCCCGTCCTCACCCCTCCTCTCTCGCTCCTGCTTCTTCTTCCTGCGTCGGTGTTGTTGTTTTACAGGAATAATAATAATAATAATAATAATAATAATAATAATCAAAAATATATCTATACATCATATACTTTATACAATTGTTAGGATTAGTAAGAAGCTAAATAATACGAAAAAAAAAAAGTAGGAGAGGAATATAGGAGAAAATCAAGCGAGGAGATCCCAAAGCAGTGATATATATATATATATATATATATATACACATACACATAAAAGGAACCAAAAGGGAGAAGAAGAAAAATAAAGAAAACACCATATATATAAAAAAAAAAAAAAAAAAAAAAGGTGGATTCAAAACGTGCTTACGGAGACACTTTGATCTGAGGAAGGAAAACACCCACGCAAAAAAACAAAAACAAAAAAAAAAGAAACCGAGTGAGAAGAGGGGGAGATGGGTAGCCGAAGGGAAACAATAGCTTGCAGGTTCAACACAGCCCGACAGACTCCCCTTCGCCCAATCTGTCGATTGCTCCGCTTCTTTGGTTTCGAATTAGGCGTCCTGTCCTCTCTCCTCTTGTTAGTACCTCTGCAGTCCCGCGGTGGACTGCGCACAGAGTCCGCAGAAGGGGATCTCCCGCTCCGCCTTGGAAAAGCGCCTTGGGTGGGCGAAAAACGCCCCCCAGGTCGATCTCCCCCGGGCGCCGTGTTCAGCGCGTCCTCGGCGGCCAAGCAGCGGAGCAGGCAGGCGGGGTGGTACAGATGGCCGCAGCGGAAGACGACCACGCCGCCGCCGCCGCCGCCCTGGGCGCTCGCGGGGCGCTGCCGGCAGTGCTCGCAGCGCGCCCCTGCCGACGGCGGCGGGGCGCGGACGGCGGCGCGCCTGCCCGCGAGCGCGCGGCCGTGGTGCTCGACGAGGTCCGAGCGCGTCGCCGTCAGGGCGGCGGCGAGAAAGGCGCGGTCCGCCGCGCGCCGCCGGACGACGTCGGCGAGGACGCCCCCGCGCACGCGACGTCTTCGCCCGGCGGCAGCCCCGCGAGCACCGCCGCGACGTCTTCGCCGGCGTCCCCGTCTTCGCCCCCGGCCGCCGCCGCCGCCGCCGCCGCCCGAGCAGCGCCGCCCACAGCCGCAGCGGCACGACGACGCGGGCGGGCAGGGCGGCCTCCGTACGCCGCCCTCCGCCGCGGGGCCCTCCCCCGCGGGCGCGTTTGCGCGGCGGAGGGCGCCCTCGTCGACGTCGTACGCCCGCGCGAGGGCGGCGTAGCGGTCGCCGGGGCGGCTCTCGTGCACGATACACCGCTCGCCCGCCGCGCTCACCGGCAGCGACGCGTGCGACGCCGCGACGAGCTGGATCAGTCGATGGAAAAGCGCCCGTTGCTCCCCCTTGGCGGCGAGTTCGCGAATAAACCCCACCGCCTTGGGGATGTTGCGCTGCTGATGGACAATCACCCGCAGCCCCTCCTCCGCGCGCCCCATGCGCGCCAATAAAAACACCATCTCGTCCAGGAATTGGTACTTTTTGCAGAGCGCCGCAATGTCCTTTAGCCGCTCCACGTACATGCACATTTCGCGCAAAAAGGGAAAGAGCTGGGCGCGGTCGAAGTCGATGTAAAGGGTCGCGATGAGCTGGGCATGCTTTTTGGCCAGCCCAACAAAAACGGCGTGGTTGGACTCCCGCAGGGCGTGTAAATAACGCCAAAGAAAGCCCCGCTCGCAGCCCTCCAATCGTCGAATAATCGACTCGGGACATAAAGGATCGCCCCCCATGACGGCGCTTTCCGACGGAAAAAAAGGGGGCACCGGAGGAGAATTAGGACCGACGGCGTACAAGGAAGACTGCGAGGACACCGGTAAAGGCGAGGAACGAGAGGGAGCGGTGGACGAAAACCCATGCGGCTGCCGAGCGTGCTCAAGAAGAAGCTGAATCGTGGCATCCGCGCTACGAGAGAAGAGCTCGGGAAGTATCTCGAGCGCCTTGTCGAAGACTTTTGCCCGCCGAACAAAGCGAATCAGCTCCGTACTATCGGAGACAAGAAGAAGAACCTGCAGGGCCTCGTCATTGCGGCCTGCGAGCTGCAATAAAAAAGCATAAGCCTCGCAAAGCGAGAGCTTTTGGGTTTTGCTATACCGCACAGGCAACTCCGTCGTTGACGGGCACAACAGGAAAGAATGACCATGACCAAGATCAGCCCCACTCTCGCAAATTTCGTCGTACTTAATCCTCGTCGCTTTAAGGACCATATCAATGCTAAAAAGGCCGCGAAAATGATGAACGGCGCCGTTAAACAGCACCGGATCGCGCTCCAGGCATCGAATAAGAATAAGGTCGTAGTACTCCTTTCCAATAGAAGAGCGAAGGGAGGCGGTGACGGCGACCACCTCGGAGGCCCCACGTCGTCGCCCCTCCACCGTCGCATTCGTCGTGGAATTTTTATCGTCCTCGCTCCCCTTCGCAACGGTCTTTTCCTTTTCGCTCAAGTCCAGCTCGCTGGTATCCTCCTCTGCGGGCAGCACGGCGTCTACGATTCGGACATCTTGCAAGGAATGGTAATGCTCGCTGGAGGCGCGATAGCGCGGCTGGTCCTCGGCCTCCTCGAAGGTATAATTAGGCACTACATCGACCAACTTCCACGACTCCCCGCGCTGGTCAAAGCGGTAAATCCAACGCTCCCATTCGGACAAGTTCTCCCCAATAAAAGAAGGTAAAAGCACCGCCACCTTATCAAGCCTATTGTTCTCCATATACCACTCCAACAATTGCCGAAAAATATCCTTCAAAAGATGCCGGCGGAGCGGATGGCGAAGGGCGTACCGGTAGGCCGCCTCGAAGTCGCCATTGCGCAGTAAAAACTCGACGTGGTCGTCCTCGTCGGAGGGAATGCCGCAGATGATGGTGTCCACCGAGATAACAAAAAAAACCGTCCCTTTGGGTGGGTAAAGAACGGCCTCGTTCTCGGTAGAAGAGGCGTTGGGACGGCTTTCGTCGGCCGCCTCCAGGCCCTTCTCCTCTCCCCCGACAGGAGAAGGAAGATTCCGCCATGCAGAGGAGGGCGACGAGGTCGAATTGGCGGATGATCGGCTTTTCCCCACCGTAGCAAGCGCCTCGGACCCGAAGGTGGTCTGAAATTGAGCAAACGTCATCCCTAGTTGAAGGGGATGGATGTAGTCCACCATAATTCGCGCGCGATAGAGGTCTTTAAGGGTATCCCGCCGAACAATGCACACCTCCAAGTCGTGCCTAACCCCTTCTTCCTGGACAATGCAGGCTAAAATAACATACCGCTCTCGGCCGAAAGGCGCGAGCCCGCACACGCGAAACTTCCCTTTATCGTTTAATCCCCCAGGCCGAAGTGCGCCGACGGGGGATTCTACCTGGAACAGCGCCTTCGCCGCTCCTATCGAGGAGGAAGGAAAAGAGGTTTGCGGGGCATAATGTTCGACGCCGCGGATGTGAATTTGCTCCACCCAACTTCCCCATCCACACAAAAGCACCCCCGCGCTCTCCCATAGCAAGGTAGAGGGGGTAAAGCTCCAGCCCTCGGGAGTCCTCCGGCCGGGGAACTCTTCTTAGCAGACTTCGACTGCCATAATGTAAGATATTAATCCCATACTCCGTCAGCCAAGCGACGAAATCCCCTCGGCATGGGCTCCACCGCACGCGAAAAATACTCCCATGCCCATCATGTAGGAGAATACTCCGCCGGCTGGTGAAAAAACGCATTCGGGTGATTAAAAAAACCTTATCCCCACCCGTACAAATCAACGGACGCTCCTCCAGTACGGCGTAAGAAGGATGTAAGGCAATACTTTGAATCGGTAAGCTCATCTGCTTTCGCCAGACATCCGTCTGGTCGCGCAGGTTCTGCACCGCAACACAGCCCGACTTATCGCTGGAGGCGATAAAACTTTCATCGCCATTGCAGGAGGTGTCGCTAATAGGCTCTTTATGGTTACTAAAAACACACCGAGTGGCCATTGTAGAAGGATCCAAAACCCCTACAGCACCTTGGTTGGTTCCTATTAAAAGAAAGGAGCGGTAGGCGTGGACGCACATCAGGCGATGTCCTTCCCAGTCCGCGCCCAGCGAGCGAGTGGAAAAAAAAGATAATTCTCCCTCGGGGCATCGTCGGTATCCTCCTCTTCTCCCTCACTCGAGGTAAACGTACTACGCGAAGAAGAATAAAAAGAAGAGGAAATAGACTCGGATTTTTTATTCTCCGCTGCGTTTTCTTCCGCATCCTCAGCCCCTAACTTCTGCCCTTGATGAGAATCCTCCGAATGGGATAAATCTAATGAAGGTTCGTTTCTCGGTAAAGACGCCGAAAATGAAAAGCCCTGATCGGGCTGAAGGTCCACTTCGGATTTTTTAGCTCCCTCACTATCGTGAGAAACGTTCTCTGGATCGGCGTGCGCTATCATCTCATGAGTCCACCACAAACAATAATATATCTATCTATCTATATATATAGATATATAGATAGATAGATATTATATTATATTCAACAGTTAATATGTTGGAACTAAATGTGTGTAAAAAACTCCGCACTATTAACTCTATTTTGATGTATTGGTTTCCTATTTTATTATTATTATTTCGAAGAGAAGGGCATTCAGAACATGGAAAAAAAAAAAAGGAAGTGAATAAATATGCATATAAATTGTGAGAAAAGGGCTAACTTGAAACAGACACTTTATTATTATAAACAAATCACACGTAGCGAAAGCTCTAGCATAGTAACTGGCAGAAGCAAAAAAAAAAAAAGCAAGGAAAGAAAGAAAAATTTTGCGTACAACAATAGGACGAACACCAACTCCAAGTGCATATATATTTATATATAGATATATAGATATGTATATATCAAAGCATGAAGACGAGAACGGAAATTAGGTACAGCACCTTTTGTCTCCCCAAGCACCTCGAGAAACATTTGCGCAGCACCCTTTGCTTTTTCTTCCACTCTCTATTCCCCCACACATTTTCTCTTCGTTTTTCACGCGCGACGAATTAATAAATAAATAATTTTTTTTTGGTTGTTTAAAAAAGCTACTCCGTTTTCTCCAGCCATTTCCCTCTTGCTGCGGCGAAGGGAGGAGAGGGCCTTCCCCTCATGGGGAGTAGAAAATTTAGGGCTTTTTCGTCTTCCCTTGGGCCATTCCTCCCCACCACCGCCAAAGTTCATTGCCACCGCCTTTTGTCCGTGACGTTAAGGCCGTTTTTGGTGGTGGTGGTGGTGGTGATGGTGGTGTGGTCAGCAATGACAGCGGCCGTCGGCCGTGCAGGACGCTCTCCAGAAGCCCCTGCTCGACCTCTTGTCGTTGGCGGGTAAGAAGAGAGCCGCCAAACCCCGCCCTGGGAGCGGAGGAAGCGGAAGACGACACCCCATCGCGTGGGAGCAGCTGCCGTTGCTGCAGCAGGACATTGCGGAAGCTGCTTTGCAGAAGAAGGGACGTGAGGAGCACCAGCCCTCGCCGCGCGCAATCGTCGTTGGCGTTTTTCTCGCCATTCCCGCCCTGGCCAGGACCCGGATGATGACCCCGATGCGCATCGTCGGGCGCGGGGAGGGCGGCGAGCCGGGCGGCATGCTCGCAGGCCTCCGTGAGCTGTCCGCGGAGCTCCTCGTTGGTCTTTTCGAGGCGTCGAAGTCGGGCCTTTAAGGTGTCGTTCGCGGCCGTCGGGTCCACCAGCGCGGGCGGCATCGTGGTGACCTGCCGCTGCAAGGCCAGGAGCTGCCGCTGCAGCGTGTTCCGCTGCCCCCGCACGTCGTCGAGCTCGGCCTCGAGCTGCAGGACGCGATCGACGGAGCCCGTCGAGCCGAAGGAGAGCGCGAGGGCGGCGGGGGGGGCGTCGGCGTCGGCGTCGGCGTCGGCGGGGTCCCCGCGCCGCCCCCGGCCGCCCTCGCGCGCGAGCTGCAGAAGGCTGAGCTGGGTGCGCAGCTCCTCGAGGTCGCCCTCGAGGGCGCGGCGGGATTGCATTTGCAGCCCCAGCCGATCCTCCGCGATCGCGAGCTTCTCGACGACCTCGCGGCGCTCGTTGGACTTCCGCGTGAGCTCCTCCTGCAGGGTTTTTAGCCGGTGCTTTAACCGCAGCACCCCTTCCGTGTGCGCGGCGGTGGCCTCTTTAAACGCGGCCAACCGCGCGGCCTGCTCGTCGATGGTGCGCTTAAAACCCGCAATGGCCTCGTCTTTCAGCGCCAGACGACGTGCGAACTCCGCGAGGTCTGGCCCCCCATCGCGGTCGGCCTTCTCGGAAAGTAAAAGACGGTATTTCCCCTCCCAGCTTTGTTGGTCTTCTTCATAAAGCTGCAGTTTGGCCTCGGCCTCGCGAAGACGGTCTTTGGTGTCCTCCAGCTCACCGCGGAGCTGTTGCGTCATTGTACGATAATAGGTGTCGTCGGCGCCTAACACAACAACGCCCCCTGTTGGATACCCTTCAAAAGGCTGCGTACTAATATTAGGATTAGTATTATTAGGATGATGAAGATAATGACTACTGGTACTATCAGTAGTCGTAATATGACTGTTCACATTATGCGCCGACGTGGTGGCACTAGGAATGGTAGCTGTGGAGGCTTGAAGAGGGGTTGAAAAACAGTACCTCCCGGAGGCGATGGACGCGGAGGTCTCCAGGCTATTTCGCGAGCCCAGGACAACGCGCTGACGACAGGGCGTTAGCCAGTCCTCGGTACTACTACCGCCATACCGCTGAAGCGGCTTAAGATGATGTTTCGCGATAAGCTCCTTTGCCCATTTCGAAAGAACCACCTGCTGAGGACGAGGGAGGGATTTAATCTGTTGAAGAATCTCCGGCATCCCGCTCAGGACAACCATGAGGTTGAAAAACCCCGCAATCAGGAGTAGCGACCCGCCATCCGAACTTCCTTCCTCCTCCCTGGAGGAGTTATTATTCGCCGTAGTCGTAATAGTAGTGGTAGGATGACTACTACCACCGTGTGTGTGCTCTTCAATAGCAGCGCCCCTCTCAGTCGATTTTCCTGCCGACGTCGTTGCCTCCTTAGCGAGGGATTGAAGGTCTAGCATATTCGCTAAATCCAAACTATCCAGCGCCCCTAACGTCCGATGTGCGTAATCGTTCATATGTCGTATAAGAGTGGTGAGCAATTCCCGTCGGAGTACCCAGTTGTTCGAACCTTTCCCCGCATCTCGTTCTTTCCCATTTAATTCCTCAATTTCCCCCAAGGCCCCAAAGACCTGGGGATCGATATAGTGCAAAATTTTGTAGAAAACAACCCCCTCCACGAGGTCCTCGAATCCCGCGAGCTCATCATGGATGCCCTCACCGTCATTGGGAAGTTGTAAAACGTTGACGAGAAGCTTGTTAACGAGCTTCACCGTCGCCAGTTTTCTTTCCTTTGCTAATGCAGACATTTAATAGAGAGATTCCCCTACAGTCTAATCTAGCTTAACCACTCCCCCTTCCTCCCTCCCTCAGCCTTTTTTTAAAAAATATAGATAGATTATTTGCTAATAGGATGGCTCACGTGAAGAGAGTGACTGCGTATGGGGTGCACGTGTGTGGTGGTCCAGTATGGAAATTTACCCTTCTACGCTTAATCAATACACGCTCCTTAATATATATATATATATATATATATATATTGTTTTTTTTCTAGAATACAAACTAATAATAACAATAAAAAGGATGGTAAAAAAAAAAAAAAAAGAAGAGAATGACGTATCGAAAGACATTAGAAAATAAAGAATCATATTATCTTGGTAAAAAAGAATGTACGAAAAAAACAGTAGTTTGCACAGCCCTTCCATAATTTATACCTTTCAAGTAAGCATGCACGCAAATATATATATATATATATATATATACTCAATAAAGAGAACCATGAGGATACTGCTCGACAGCACAAAGACATAAATATCGAAAAAGAAAAAAAGAAAAAGGCAACTAACAATCTATACGTATTCTATGTCTACTTCATTCCGTGAATGCAAGGAGGGGAAACAAAAAAAAAAAAAACGCATATACAAGCACACGCGCAATAAACACTTTATCAGGTATCAAAGGAGCTTAAGACAACTATATATATATCTATATATATATATAGATATATATTCAGGTGCTTCTTTTGCCCTCTCAAAGGCCGACTTCACACACACAAACAAAAAAAAAAAAAAACAAAAAACGAATTAAAAAAGCCCTCAAATACTCTCCACCACGTCAGCACCCAAAAAATGTCGACTTCCGTTCGCGTGAGATGGAAACGAATCCCACGGCAAGCGCGCCGCCGCTGGTCCTGCTCCTGCGCCTCCTTCGCCTCCCTTCCCTTCGTCATCGCCCTGATCCGTTTCTCCGTCCCCTCCGGCGGCTCTGCTCCGGAAAGGCGAAAAGGTGTCTTCGTTCTTCCCCCCCCCCACCTCCTCCGCATGACTTGAACAAGCACTACCGTGTGCAATTTGGTGTTGGTGGTGGTGTTGTGGTCGGCATAGCTTTAATAACTCCGGCGGAAGAATCCCGCCCAGCTCGACGGGGGGCGTTTGCTGGAGGACGGCTTTAATAAACGCCCCCCCCCGTCGGTGGTCGTAGGTCAACGACCATAACGCGGACACCGCCAACTCCCGCCGTCGTGCAAGCTCGTCTGTTGGGGGCCGACAGGAGCCCTGTTCGGCCTCTTTCAAAGGCGCCGACGGCGAAGGCGAGGAAGGCCGCCGAAGGGCCTTCCCACGCCCGCCAGCCTGCGGGACGCCAAACACCGCCTTTTTCGCCCAATCCACCACCGTTGAATTCGCCTGCTCGACGAGGTCGCGGCGAAGAACAGGCCCGGCGTAGCCTTCGTTGTCGCTCGCGGCCTCCACGAGAAGGCCCTCCACCGTGGGCAGCGCGATGAGCGCGGCTTTTAGCGTGAGAAGAACGCGTAAATCCTGGCACAGCACCGTTTTAAGCCCCGTGTGAAAGCATAAATTGCGTACAATAAGCAAGGCTAAGGAGCCCTCCACCGACGCCGCCCCGGCGACCTCCA
Organism: Cynanchum wilfordii; assembly: GCA_025388415.1. Classification (NCBI taxonomy): domain Eukaryota; kingdom Viridiplantae; phylum Streptophyta; class Magnoliopsida; order Gentianales; family Apocynaceae; genus Cynanchum; species Cynanchum wilfordii. The sequence continues at coordinate 4,272 of JAHSUH010001230.1, read as the reverse complement.
GGAGAATGGTGAAAAGCGTCGTCTGGTGGAAAATCGCGCGCTGGGCCTCGCCATGGAAGGAAATCGCCGCTGTTAAACGCAGTAAAGGCAATGGCATGGTAGGGCGAACCCCCCCCGGGGGCCGCGATCGTGCTCTCGGAACCGTTTCGCCAACGTGGGGATCCCGCGATACCTTAGAAAGGCCATAACAAACGGCTCCCCGCCTTTTCCACAGACCGTCGTGCAGATCTCGTAGCCCAGGTCCACCGCGCGGAGATTTTCCGCCGCCGCGGACAAGGACGCGTTGCGGGAGGGCGAATTCCCGCGGAGGGAGGGCGAGGGCTGCGGGGCGCGTCCTGTTGAAGTCCCCACGTCGTCGAAAGGTTCAACGTCAGGGCCAACAGGCGGCCAAAGCAGCTCCGCGCGAGGGGCTCCCCGGCGGCGGTGATGTCGTGCAGAAGACAGCGCCGCCCCTCCTCGCCGTGCGCGATGGCGCGCACGCAGCGCAGCGTGGGGAGGCGCGTCTGGCGGAACCGAAGGCCCTCGCAAAGGGCCTCGCAGAGGCGCTGGCGAAGCTCCCCGTCGAGGCCCCCGCCGCGGCGCTGCTCCGGCGCGAGGGCGCTGGCGACGCAGGAGAGCTCGCGCCGGAGCGCCGCGGCGTCGTCCTCGGCGAGGGCGCCGCCGGCCCCGACGAGGGCGCCGCTCAGCCCGGCCAGCGCGCGAATGTGCTGCGCGAGCCATCCGTCGGGCCCGCCGCCCCCCTCGCCCGCGCGTTCGCCGGCGAAAAGCCGCGGACGAGCCGGCACTGCATCGCGCAGACGCCCGCGGCGGCGGGCAGCCCCAGCGAGGCCTCGAAAAGGGGCGGCGCTGTGGGCGCGCATCGCCGGGCCCGCCGCCCGCCGCGCCGCCGGGGACGCGAGCACCGCGCCCACGGCCAGCGCGGCGGCCTCGCGGCCCTCGGGGCGGGCGGGGTCCCGCAGGATCGCCCCCGAGGGCCGCGAGCAGGCGCGCGAGCGGGGCGCCGACGTCGGGGCCGGGGTCGGCGCGCGCGACCGCCGCCGCGGCGAGCCCGCAGGCCCCCGGAGGAGCCCGTCGTAGGCCGCCGTCAGCCCCGCGTGGGGGCCCGTGCGGAGCCCGAACCACGCCGACAGCAGCCCCCGCACGCGGTGAGGGGCCGGCGCCGCGAGGGGGGCCGCGCAAAGCCGTAAAACCCCCCCCGCCAGCCCCCCGGCGTTCCCCAGGGAACCGGCCCCCCAAGCCGCCGGAGCGCCCCGAAGAGCGCGCTCGTGAAGGCGTACTGCACCGCGATGTTCTCCACCACCCCGAGGGGCGCGGCAAAGGCTGTCTTTGCTGGGCATCGCCATCCGGGCGAGGGGCTCCGCGGGCGTGGGCCTGCGTCCACGACGGGCCCACGTAGTCGTTTCACCACGGGCGGCACGGGTGAATGCCTCAGAAGCCTCGCTTGCGGACGGGGGAAGGCGGGAGAGCTTTTCATTCGCGTCGCCGGCAATACGGATCAGGGCTACCCAATCCTGCAACGAGCGCCGGCCGTAGGGCGCGAGGACAACCGGAAGTCGCCCTTCTCCCTCTTGCGTTGTTTCTTCGCTATTTTCTTTGGGGTTGCCTTCTTTTTTATCCCCACTGGCCGGCCGCGTTGCCGGCGCGCAAAGCACTAACATCAGGCGTAGAATCGCGGCGGTGGCGTAGCTGATAGGCAAGGACGCCACTAACGCCAACAACCGCTCCGACAACGCCGTGCGAATAAAGTCCACCACCTCCGCCGTCATCGCTTCCATGTCCTCGGTATTTATATCCCCATCAGGATTCTCTTTTTCTTCCGTATGACGATCATCCTTTTCCGCAGGATCATTGGAAGATAGAGTTTCGAGAACAGAAGAAAGCCATTCCGCGGCCGCCGCCGCCTCCCACGGCGGGGAGGTTTTTTCGTAGTCCAGGACACTCTCCACGGCGTTTTTTAGCAGCGAGGGCAGCGCGCGAACCGTCGACAAAACCTCCGACGGGGTTCGACAAAGGTGTAAAAGCGCGCGAAAACGAATAGAACGCACCGGGGGGTGAATGCTCCGCGCAGAGCACCGTGAAAGCTCCGGCAGGACGCGCAAAAAACGCGGACAACGACACCGCCTGCAAGCCCACAGCCCGGCTAAACCGCAGGCCGGCATCCAACGCGATAATCGCGCACTCCCCGAGCGGGGTATACCGCGAGGCCCACGAGGAGGAGGAGGAAAACGGGCCGTAGTAAAGCGCCGAACGCGGGAAATTACCACCTCCTGAGGTGATTGTAGGCTGCTGGATGGCCACTTTCCACAAAAGCGGAATCAATCGCTCCATGACCCCAGAGATCTCCTCGCGAGGGGGATCCTCGGGTTGGCGGGGAAAGGAAAGACGGTCCCACCATAAGGCGGCTGTTAACTTGCACGCAAGCGCGGCGAGCGCGATGTCGTCCGTGCGAACGGCCCGAAGTGCGCAATTCAGGTAAACCTCGTCGGAAAGGGCCCCGTCGAGCGCCGTAGGGGCGTCCATCAGCACCGATTTCACGTCCTCAACTTGGCGAAGAACCCGCTCCGCGAGCTCAAGGACGTCCCATCGGTGCGTGTAGCCCCCCAACACCGCTCGACGTTCAGCAAAAACGAAAGCACGATGATGGCGACGGATGGGGCCTCTAACAAGGCGCCCGCGGCTTTTTTTTCCCCGCCGTCGCCAGGAAAAGAAGCCGGCAAAAAGGACGAATGACGTGTTGACAGCAAGCCAGAAGCGCCTTCTGCGCGGGACTGGCGAAATAAGCGAGGACCCCCCTCTCTTCCCCCTCCTGCGATCTCCGAGGGGCCTATCGAGCAAACCCCGAGCGCGGAATGAGAAAGAAACGAAGGCGTTTGTGGTGCCCCGTGGGAATATTGGAAAGGGTGCAACGATGGCGGAATGCTAAGATGATCCACAGAAACCATCGTGGAGTCCGAAAAGACGGCGGAACGGCTTGGCGGGTCATTGGGGGCGGCTTTTCGCTTTTGGCAATCATCCCGAAGAATACGCAGCAGCGCATCGCCGCTGACCTCCACGATCGAATCGCGAGTGCACGGCGCGAGGTCGAAAAAGGCCATTAAATGGCCTAGCCAAAGAAGTACAATAATAAAAACACAGCGATCCTGCCGGGTCGCCGGGGCTTTTTCCATAAACCGACGAACGCCGCGAAAATGGCCGGCGCTAAACCGCAGGGCGAGCTTATTCCCGTCGGCGACGGTTAAACACCACAACTCGCTCATGGCAGAGTAAAACTCATCATGCGAGCGGCACCCTTTGAGGGCCTCAAAGACGCTATCAAAGAGAATATCCGGGACCTCAAAAGGCACCTCTTCAGGGAGTCCTTCTTCAGTGGTATGAGGCACATTATTATTATTAGTCGTGGTAGTAGTAGTCTTGTTAATAGTACCATCATGATGATCAACGGCAGCGCTTTTCTCCTTTTCCTCCCCTGCGAAAGAAAAAGAACCAGCCGCGGCAGCTGCACTGCCAAGAGTGCTATGCGTTCTAAACTCCTTTCCGGGAAGGGCACCGGTGATGGTGACGTCAAGTTCCGAGGCGTTCACCATCCCACTCGCAAACCCCTTTTCCTCGCTTTCTTCCTCTTGCTCTTCCTCCTCGTCTCCCTCTGCTTTTCCGCTTTCGTCTTTTTCTCCCTCTTCATCCCTCTCTTCTGGGCTTTTCAATAACTTTACTCGTCGGCGGCGGCGTAATCCACTGCGGCGGAGCTGAAGAGACGCTAAATTTAACAGCCGCATAGCGGCAAAGCGCTGCGGGCCCTTCCCAGTCCCCACCATCACCGAAAGCACGTCCACGACGTCCGGCAAAACGCCGCTATGGGCCTCCACCAGACGGGCTAAATCCTCCAAATGCCGTTTCAATCCGGCGGAATAATGCAAAGACGACGGCGAGGGGCTCAAAAAGAGCTCGCTGAAATGACTCTTCGGGTTTTGAAGACCAATCGGAAGGGAAAGCAGGCGGGAAAGAACGCTAGCGAGGGTCCCGTAAAAGAAAGGATGAGGTCGACGAAGGAGCTGTAAAAGGCCCCCCACCAGCCCACCCGCGCGCGCGAGGACGAGTAGGCTATAATACGCATCCCCACCGTCCGCATAGAGGGAAATCATCAAATCCACGCAAAGCGAGAGCGTTTCCAGTAAATATAAAGCGAGCTCGTCGTTTAAAATGGTGGAATTCCCAGGCAGCCGCTCACTCCGTAGGCAGCCGATGATGACATCGAGCAAAGTCTGCAATAAATCC
>JAHSUH010001229.1:0-20000 GCA_025388415.1 Cynanchum wilfordii | reverse complement strand
AAGATAAGTGGATATAGAAAGTTGGGTTGTTGAGATCTATCAAGCTGGAAATATCTTTGGATTTCTTCCATTTGAAATTCGATTTGAATCCAAGCTAGACGGTTTGGGGATTAGCAAATGATACATAGTGCGATAGAGTCAAAACAGGGTAGTCTAGTAAGACCAGATACCTCGGAAACGGGTAAACTTATCAACAGATTCTCTATTTCTTCTTTTTTCCATTTTTGGATAAGATTCTAGGATAAGAAAAGAAGGTGTTTCAAAATCTTTTATTTTTTCAACCTAATCGCTCTTTTGATTTCGGAAAAACTTAATTTATCAATATACTGTTCCTTTTACACACACATTTCCTTTCATAAAGGAGAATTAAAATAGTTAGGATTCATTGAAAAAATGGAGAATCCCCCATAACCCTTTCTGGATCGGCACTAATATTTTTTTAACGTCTAATTAGATCAGGAAAAAATTCAAATTCAGAACGGAAGCTCGTTGCTTTGTCTTTCCTTATAGTTAATTGAAGCCACAGGGCCCTATCCATTTATTCATTCGACCCGATTTTTTTTTGTTCCATTCCAAGACTTCAAACGGGTTTTTGTACCGACCCCGTAAAAATGAAATACTGTCAGAACTCTCCATTAATACGACATGCTATTTTTTCCATTCATTCCCTTTCAGGATCAGTCGTGGTCTTCCAAACCTTACCGATGGTATGGGGCGAATCCTTTGCTTCATCCAAATGTGTAAAAGATCCTAGTCGCACTTAAAAGCCGAGTACTCTACCGTTGAGTTAGCAACCCGAAAAGAAGAAACCAAGTATAGAAGATAATCTATGATTATAAAATATATGTATAATTAGAAAATATATGTATAATAAAAAAGAAGTGCATAAATACAATCGGAATTTAAATAAATTAAACAATAAATTAAACAAAGAAATTAGACCAAGCAATTAAACCGTTGAGCTAACAAATGAGCTAACAAATCGAAAAAGTGGATTTTCTAATGAATTCAGAACATAAAAAAATATATAGATCAGATGAAAATATAAGAAATTCTCGGATAAATTTCGATTTAGCTAAAGGAAAACAAAAAAGAAAAAAAAATGAAAATAGAGATTCAAAATTTATGAGCGGATCCTTTTGTTATCCCCTTTTTTCAATCAACCAAAAAAAGCTGCTGTATCGAAGAACCTGTCCAAGTAAAGTAAAAAACCAAACAAACCAAATAACTAGATCTAACTTCACTTATCATGATGGATTATATTTGTTCAATACACTGTTGTCAATATAAATGTTACGAAAAGAATAGAAAAAAAAAAAAAAAAAAAACAAAATGAGGGCTGGTACGTACATTTTTTTCTCTCGGCAGGAAATTGGGGGAGAAATTAAATTTGGTTGCAAAATTCACCTGGATTCTTGGAAAAAGTTAGTTCAGTGGTACCACAAGGTAAAAGTCGGGCCAAGACTAATCTTGTTCTTTGCCTTGATTGTAAGAATCTTAAATATCTATCAATTAAGAACAGAAAGATCCCAGGAAGAATCATGCACAAGTAGGCAACGCCAACATGCAGGATGTAGAAGAAGACATAAAGAACGTAAAGGTGATGAGAATAGAAGAAAACTTCAAACATATTCCTCCTAACTCGGTATATGCTCGTCACCCACAATGCTAAAGACACCACGAATGCAATTACACCAGCAAAATTAGATACATAAGTACTGCTCCATTCTAGCATCTGCATGTGCAATGAAAAAACATGTCTCCAATTTCTTAGTTGACTGAATACATAATAGCTACTACGGTTATTCTAATAATTAAGGACATTATTTATGTCACAAGGGGACACTATAACATCTACAATAGATCAAACATATATTTCAAATGTAGGATTAAATATCACAATCATCCTTTAAGACTCAACATCTACGTTACTAATGACATTCGTGACTTTGTAACACATAGGGTAATACTTAACTCTTATAGTTTAATCTACTTATCTGCTTTAATACTAATTATCACAACTTAGGTCTTCAAGCCTATAAGGTGACAATAGGCCGACAGGACCCACAGTAAAGTAAGTTTATACTTATATCTTTTGGCAAATTCAAACATATTTAAAATAGTATTAGGTAAGCTATCACAATTTAGTTACCTGGACCATTTGATGAGTCATTCCCCAATAGATGGCAAAACCAATGCTGTGAGCAGCAAAAGGACCATCGAGATATGACCTAGCCAGATGTGATACTTGATGCTGGATTCTGAAGTCAGACCAAGCAGAGGCAAAATTGAGGAAACTCTCGTTACTGGAAAAAACAGGAATGCCCAGCATAAGTGACCAATGTAGCTAACTCTAGAGATACACTTCTGAACTTCAATTGCCACCTGCAGATTTGCATCAAAAGCCAAGAAAAATACAAACTTGAGTTGAGACACAGCAATTTTTACCAGATATAATGTGCTTTCAGTGTAACTAAGGAAAAATTCTCATACATACACTTGGACTCCTGGTTTATCCATATGGAGGTGACCAAAGCTAACGTACAAGTAATTGGCAAGAGACCATATCAAAAGGGCTACAAACATGGCAGCAAAAGTAAGCTCCACTGTATTGACAATTCCCAAAGGTGTCATAACCAGAACAGGACGTTTCCAGGAGAACCAATGGCTCTTGGCTCTGTAATAACACGTTTAGTTTAGAAGTTAGAACAACATATATCCTTAGTAGTGCTGTCTAAGGATTACATAAGATCAGTGAAATTGAAAAAGAACAAACCGTTGTTCAGGGGATGATATTCTTGATTTCCAACAGTAATGGAGATAAACACAGCCCAAAGCAGCTATGAGCATGATTGGGAATGCAAACAACAGAAGATTTGTTCCTGCAAAACAACAAAATTTCATAAACTTTTAAAACACCCACAGGAAGGAATTTCAAGAATCACAGAATATATTAGTTATGAATTGGTGTTCCCATGCATACCTTGTTCCCTGAAATATGTAGAGCTGAGCATTTTGTTTAGCTCTGGAGTCCATGAATTCTTGTAAGTTTTGGTTGGCAACAAGAACCATATAAAGATCCATCCAAGGAACACAAGAAGAAATACAATTCTCCAAGTCCAAATTGCACTTCTGTCCATCATCATCATCTTCTTCTTCTTCTTCTTCTTCTTCGTGACTTAGAAGCATACAATATGTATGCCTTCATGTCATCTTTATAAGTGACAGAAGGCCCCATATATACTTCTACTGTTAAGCAACTGAGAAAACAGCATGATTCATGTACATGTACTCATACATCCCTATCCAAATTCACTTTGCAGGCTTTTCTCATAACTGTATACCCCCCCACCCCCCCCCCCCCCCCCACCCCCACCCCACCACCCTTTTTTTTTTTTTTTTAACAAGGTCAAAAGGTTCTCAGGAAATATTTGCCTCTTTTGTGCAGCAAAAAGCCATTGCCTAAGTTTGGGGAAAATGGTCATTTTTAAAGTTTCCCTCTTTTTATACTATATTTTACCTTCTCTATTACAGAAATATAAATAAAAATATAAGAAATGCCATCAATTTATAATATATTTTAGATTGAAATAGCTTAAAAGTGATCATTGGCTCAAAATGGCTCAAATGACTTAACAAACATATGAAATACAGTACAAAGTACAAAGTTGACTTTCATTTGTTCGTATTTGACTTTTAGGTTTTTGCACAGCCTCTAGGTTCACCAAAATAGTACAACATTTATGATGATATCCTACACTTTCACTATTTACACTAATTTGAAGTCGATTCCATCAAGCCTTTTTTTTTCCAAAAGATAAATTATCCCAATATTGTTGACATTACAGTTTTTCATCATCAAGATAAACAAATACTACATTATTGTTACAAGCTAACCTTAATAGTCAACCAACAAGGTTTGGACCATTGTGCAAGGCTTCTGTAGGGAGCAGTACAAACAACAGAGTAGTACAACCGAGTGTTGAAGTCACCATCAAGAGTGGAATATGTTCTCATTCTCCTCTTTCCCTTCAGTTTTGACATCATTTAGGTTGAGATGCAGACTTAATAATTCAGGAAGAATTTCCATTTATGATAAGCCCTGGTGGTTTTTGACAGGAAACAGAGCTTAATAATGCTCATCAAGAGCCAAGTCACATGTGCTTCAGAACGAAAAACCCGAAAGCAATCCCCAGAAATGTTGCCACAGATATTCCAAGTATTCCGGCTAGAATCCCAGGAACAACCATGGACTCCCATCCTTTGGCCCTGGCCATACCACAAGCCGTTGTAGGACCTCCAATATTAGCATTCGAAGCTATAAGTAACAGCTTCTGGTCAAAGCGAAATAGTTTCCCTAATCCAAGAATCACGATCAAATGGACTGTCACCTGAACAAAAGCAAACATGAAAATGCTAGGAGTTGTTCTGAAAACATTCCGTATGCTCCCTCCAGCACCCACAACAGCAAAAAACACCTGTTAACAATTTGAAGAACTTATAAGCTGACGAATTGAACAAATTTAAACAAATGTGATAGATAACATTAGCCTTATAAGGAAACACAACAGAAAATTTGATCCCATCAGCATTCAGCACAGAAAAAATTAATTTATCTAAGATGTAGTCTTACAGTAGTAGTATATGGCTTGTGTAATGTCATGATTTACAAGATCGCACACTGTTCAAGTAAACTGATTCAGGTAGAATGCATCTTTGTACTGACTAGTAGCAAACCAGACACCAGGAAATATCTAGAACATAACTATATCTTTTTCTTCAGTCACCTTATAGAATGATGAAATAATAAGGGGGGCTCATCCCAGCCCCACAAAATTATTTGTAGCAGCTTCTTCACAAAAAGCAATGATAATTCACATTGGTATTTGAACTAATAAGTAGATAATAATTGAAGGATATACACCTGAAAAAATAAAATAAAATAATAATTGAAGGACAGTTTGCAGTGGCAATTTCTTTACCTGCATTAAGACCACAGACATAGCATCACCAGCTGGAGCAAGATGCCGAAAATATCCAGGGAGCAAAGTTGCTAGAATGACAACAATGGCTGTGATAGCAGGAAGATCACCCCCTTGAATTCCATATGCATTGGTCAGAAAGGTGGCAGCTTTGCAAATAGCAAAGGAAACAGCAAGTGCTGAACCCATCTGCAGTACTGGTAGTTGGCTTGCAGAATCAGAAGTTGCAACTGCAGTAGCATCTGCCACAAAAGTAACAATAGCATTTTAATATTTGAAAGTACTGAGCACAATTTTTGTTTTTTCTTTTTTTTGGCTACCTATTTTAATCTATAGAATAGCTATACAGTAAAAGCCACTTCAGGAATGCAGGTAGTGAAAAACCTGATCAAATTTAACGAGAACGAAATTACTTTAACCACTCATCTCGAGTCCCAATTTTGTAGTGTTGAAGGGGAAAATTGGCTTTTCATTATAAAATTTGCTGTGACTAAGAAAAAACCCAGTTTCAAAATGACCTGGAAGGAATAAATCACAATTCTCTGAGACAATGCTACAGCTAATTCTCCATGACATACTTACTGTTAGTTACTGCTGAAGCCGCCTCTGAAGGAATTTTATAGGCTAATGCAAACAATACAATGAAATACACAGCACAAATTACATTGTCTGCAGCAATACCAGCAGCTACAACAGATGAAGAAGTACCAAGTGCCTCTGAGATTGCAACGTAGTTGATGGCTGCAGGAATGGAAACAAGAAATTAACAAAGTGTTGGGGTTGCATGTTTAAGAGAAACAGAATAAAGGTAATCTCATTTAACTACATACAAGTACTATCTGTTTCCTTTTAGTTTTTTCAAGAATGCAGTTGCAATGTTTCGGACACTGCAATAAAGCCAAAGATTCTGGCAGACTACGGGAATATAAATGATCACCTCCTATGCAAATGGATGTTTATTTGACAAACCTCAAACTACAGTATTAGGTGTTTGATGAACTTATGAACTGAAGCTTGAGACCTGCAAATCACATCAGTGTACCACTAGATAAAGCAAGGTCAAAGAAATCACATTTCTTCCAAATTTGAGAGAATAGATACTAGTATATGTTTGTGCAACTAAATTTCAGAAGGTATATGACATTACAATTTATCTGACTAGAATGCTAACATAGATCTCAGGGCTCAGAGTACAAAAAAAACTTGCCTCCACCAATATAACTACCCATTAAAGCAGCTGCAATTTTCCAATTATCTTGACCAAGTGATCGCATAGGCACCAGCATGAATGCCACTACAGTTCCAATTACTGTTGCAACTGTCACATGAGAAGGGAAGGAAAATCTCCATTTGAGAAAATTAATTATAATTTCAAGAACCCCTCTTGCTTAGACAACTAGGAGAAGGCTAAGGCTTTCATGTGCATACACCATATGTCCTAGTAAGAATGCCAGCAAGAGAGTCCCAGTTGAGACATAAAGGAACGGTTGGCAATTAAGAAGTATCGAGTATGACCTGATCCTAGCAAGAATGCCAGCAAGAGATTCCCAGTTGAGCTTATGACATCTCTCATATCTGCTCTAAACAGCAGTAATGGAACTGTTAATGGGAGCAGGAATCTCATTACAATGGAATATGCAGGCGCATCATATGGAATAATCCCCATATTACTGGCTGCAAGCCCAACCAAGATGCTCACGAGTGCAGCACTAACCATACTCCCAATCTTTGTCTTCTCCAACCTTCCTTCCCATAAGTCAAGGAGGGCGTTTATTATTCACTCCAGAATAAAAATCAACTCAAGAACAGCACAAACATACATCCTAGAATATATATATATATTTTTTTAAGAAGAGAAAAAAAAAACCTAAACTGAGTAGTTAAATACGATAGTGAGAACAAAGACTTTTATATCTTGTTCGCTTCTCTTTTCATTTCCGAAGAAATGATTTCCGTTGAAGCAAATGAATGACAAGTAATAATAAACAATAACAAGAAGGTCCCAAGTTGAGAAGAGAAGTAAATTTACCAGAGGCCGAGAGCCCCAGTGCCGAGAAGTGCAGTCCATATACCCCAAGTGTCTTCTGGAGATATTAAAGGGGAATTACTTTGGCATTTGACCACTAAAGCTCGATTACAATTTGATTCAATGGTCTTATGAATAATATTGTTCCTGAACCTCTGTGGAATTGATGGTTTAGATACATATTTACCAGGAACTGAGGATGGAGAAGAAGACACTCGTTTAAGACGCTTTGACGGCGAAAGAGATGAGAGCTGTAATGGCAATGCCGAAGAAGAAGAACCAACAAAAGGCAGCATCTTCTGCGACGTTGCCGAGGTTTAACTGTGGCGAAAGTTTATCAGAGATTATCAATGCCGGACCACGTTGGCATCTCTCTCTTTACAGATTCATTTTCAGATTCTGTTTAATTGCAATTTACTCCCTCCATAAGAAGTTCTAGTTACTTTGACCACAATTTTCAATTTCATTCAAATTCTCAAATTTTGATAAATCTTTAATCCTTGTATTTATCATAAATTCATAATTTAAGAGTGAACTTGAAAAATACATTGAAAAAGTATACAAATACACAAATTTATTGCAGGCAAAACAGGATCGGGATGTCTGAAAATTTACATGAACTTAAGTACAGCCTGACCAAAAGCAATACCAAGAAAAGTAGCAATGGCTATACCAAAAATGCCAGCAAGAATGCCAGGTACAACCATGGAGCTCCATCCTTTAGCAGTGGCCATTCCACAAGCTGTAGTTGGACCTCCAACATTAGCATTCGATGCAATAAGTAGCAGTTTGAGGTCGAAACGGAAGAGCTTGCCAAAACCAAGGATTACTGCGAGATGAACGGCTATTTGAACCAGTGAAAACAAAAAAATACTTGGTGCTGTACTTATGACACTTGATATGCTCCGCTTACGCCCACCACCGTGAAAAACGCCTGTTGCACCGGAAACAAAATGCAGGAAGGAGGTAGTTGGCAAAAGAATGTAAATTAAGGAACCTTGTTGGTGAAAGAATGTAAATAAAGGGACCTAGTTATGCAAAGTATACAAGTTAAGGGATCTAATAATTGAAAGAGCAAAGTACAGCAGGGTCAAGAAAATTCACCTGCATAAGGATCAGCGCCATAGCCTCTCCAGAAGGTGCAAGATATTGAAACTGCTTTGGAAAAGCAGTTGCCAGGAGGACAACAATTGCTGTAACTGCTGGAAGGATACCTCCTTGCATTCTAAAATACTTTGTCAGAAAGCTACCAGCTTTACAAATGGCGAAGGATACAGCAAGTGCTGTAGCAGTTTGCAATACAGGCAACTTATTTCCGGATTCTGATTCCATTTCATCTCCAGAATCTACAACAGTTTCAGGTCTGGTTAGAGGCAACGCAAATTAAGATCATGCACCATTGAGGATGGATAATGTGTTTTTGAGTCACACAAGAGTACAAGAAGATAATTTAAAGTAATATAAATGTACTGAATGCGTGAGCAAATGTACCACCCTGTGTATAGTTTGAGAATGAAATGAGTTTGTAATACTAATTGATTAGCCATGTTGGCAATAAGGAGCTCTCAGAGAAGTAAACTGTCTCGTAATCCAAGTGAGATTGAGAAGACTAAAGGACAGGATTAAATGCAATGAAGCTGAAGCCACAAACTAAGGATGCAAAGAGAAAACGAAACAAAAGAGATTCAATTGAAAACAAAATTTTAAATTGTTAAAGGAAGCAAGAGTTGCAAACCTGGCGATGTTGAAGACTCTGCAGGTACACTAGCTGCCAGTGCAAATAATGTTGTGAAATATACAGCGCAAATAACATTATCTGCAGCTAGGCCAGCAGCTAAAACTGATGGAGAGACTTCCAGAGCTTCAGCAATGGCAACATAATTGACAGCTAAGGAAGAGAAATAGGGCTTCATGAGTTCTGATTTAACAATGGGAGAAAAGTGGACATTGCAAAATGAAAGGTCGAAAGAAAATATAATCAAAATGAATGGTGTATTTAGAAGAAAAAGATGTCCCTGATAGAATTTCATAGCTTCAAAGTTTTGTAGTACCGAAGTAGAAAACTTTCTTTCTAATACCTAAGATTAACAAGAACTAAAGCCAAATGCTTGGAAGCATAGGAACAAAGCAAATATGGAGAGATCAGAGAAGTACTACCGCCCCCTGACTGGGGCATGTAAAGAGACCATATCAAGGAAGCAAACAACACTGACACCATCATGTGAGCATGAAAGGTTAAAAAGAAGCTTGAAATCAAGTTTATGTTGCAACATATCCATCAAATTTAGGCGCACATGAAAATAAGCAGCAAAATTAGTCCAACCTGCTAAGTTGACATAATCAGAATAATCTGTTCAAATGGTCAATGACAGCAATAGATTTGATAAATTAATTATAACCTGCAATACAATTATTATCTGACTGTATCAGACCCTTGAACAAGTATATGACTAGAACACAAAAATTAATGCTTCTCCTTCTATTACCTCCACCAATATGTCTTCCCATTAGTGCAGCAGCTATTTTCCAACCATCTTGGCCCAGCGATCTCATTGGCACCAGAAGGAAAGCCACAACAGTCCCAATAGTTGTTGCAACTACAGCACAACCAAGAAACAGCAGACAGTAACAAGGAATGCTAACAAGAAAAGTTTGAAATAGAATAAAGGAAATGTGAAATTGAATTGTCATTATGATTGCCATAGAGTGCGGCATGAACAATAAAGGACCTCTTTCAATCAGATTATAACTTTGCTATTATGGATTATTAATGTTTGATTCATTTAACACATGTTCTGTCTGGAGATCAGACATGGGAGCTGCAGAACAACAGCCTTGCACTTGTTGTTAGTTCCTTGCCAGTTAGATCATGCACAGACAACCTTGTAACTCAAATTGTTGAATTTTCTGATAAGCACATACAAATAGGAAAAAAAAAAAAGGGGGACTGGTGTGGTGGTGGTAACCAACAATAATAAGAGAGAGAAGGAGGTTAACTAGTGCAGATAAAATGGTGAAAATAATCCTCCAACCTGTTGTATGTAGGAGTTTTGAGATTGGAAAATGTATTTAACAAGAAAGGAAATTAAAAGATGTGGACAAAAGTGGCTCTAATTTGCAAAATCTGAATCCCAATGGACAACCTGAACATTCTAAAATTAAGAATCTTGTACATTTGACTGCAAGATGTTCACTAAGGATTTTTGGCATAAAAATAGTACCATAGAATACAATTGTAAGCAGAGAATCTTTGGGTTCAACTTTTAGGTGAACCATTAACTTGCCATCACCTCTAAATTCTTCTAATTCCACTCAGATGCCTACAAATCAAAGCTCAACTGCTAAGCTAAGGCTAATAGCATAGGTTGCCAAACCATAGGAAGAATTCAAGTATTATTAAGCATCCTATACTTGCCATGACTTTGTTTAGAATGTCATGGGAATTAGATTCCTTTGAAGTAATTCATCCAAACAAAATCAAAAGATTACCGTTGGGGTTTATTAATTTGTATCTACCTATATAAGTTATAATTACTGTATTTTGCTGGAGCGATGGGTACCTGATCCAAGCAGAAAAGCCAAGAGCAATGTTCCAGTGGACTGTATTATCCGACGCAAATCAGATCTAAACAACAGCAACGGTACAGCCATCGGCAGCAAGATTTCCAGAACAATTTTATATGCCTGGGCCTCAGAAGGTAGAATCCCCAAATTGCTGGCTGCAAGACCAACTAAAGTGCTCACCAGCGCACCGCTTAGTGCACTTCCAATCTTGGTCTTCTCAGACCTTCATTCGAAAATTTATGCTAGCACAGTAATCAACCCATCTCCGAAAAAAAAAAAAAAACCCAATAAATAATGCTTTTTTTTTTCCTAGAATGAAAAAAAGAAGAGAAGAACGTGCATAGAAAGCAAGAACTTACCAAATGCCAAAAGCCCCAGTGGCGAAGAGAGCAGTCCAGGTTCCCCAGTGATCTTGTGGAGAGATAATCGGATAATTCAAATTTAACTTCGATTTGACTGTTAAGCAAGGACGCAAGTTCTTGGAGCATTTAGGAGAACTTCGAGGTGAGAATATGGAGGCTCTCTGTTTGTCCTTGTTCGGTAGCAAGGACAGTGTCTGAAGTGTAGAGTTAGCAACTCTTGAGCTTGCAGAGATGTTGTAGAAGCTTTGTGTGGGAGCTAGACCGGACTGTCGAACCACCGTCAACGGGGGATTCGGGTGCAGGGATAAAAATTGAGAAGCCATCGCTGGCAAATCGCCGGCGATCAGCTACTTAAAAGTTGTCTTGTTGACGATACAATCTGGAGTATAGTACAGAAAGACTTAAAAGAGTGGGAAAATGGGGTCACGAGTGGAGGCCAGTAGATTCCAACAAGACCAAACCACATGTTTATTTAAAATAAAAAATTTAAGCAACCCCTGATCTATTCCCATATGTCTACATATCCCTATATTTCCGAAGAAAAAATAAAAATGAAAAACTATTTTGTCTAAGACTTTATGTTGTTAGCCCCGTCGTGCATGTTACAGTCAGTTCCCCTGAATAAAAGTTAAAACAATGCTACATCATTTATGAATGAATAGATTTGCAATAAGATACTTTTAGAAAAAGAGGCATAAATCCCACATAAGTTAATGTTTTTCCAAATTTTTGATCGCAAGAAACCATACTTGTAATGATCAAGTCTGGAGTGTTTAGGGGAACAAAAATGCACATTTTTGTCGATTTATACATGAAATATTGAATAACCACAGTTGTTAACAAAGCCACTACCAACACCGTCCTCCTATTTTACAACTGTTGCTCAACTTCAGAAGAGATCATCAATTTTTTTTTTTTTTTCACAATATATAAGAAGTCTTTCATAAATTGCAAAAGCAAGGTATGCTATCAGCATTCTCTCTTGCTTGACCCAACACTTCCACAGCAGGAATATAAGATCAGCATTGTCTTGGTTTCTTTGAATCACGGCTTCCTTCTTCTCCCATGGCCTTCAATTTGTTCTTTATTGCAGCTATCTTAGCACTGCGACTTGTTTGCCCTGAGTAGCTACCTGTGAGGTTTGATTTACTTGTCACTCCAGCAGGCTTAGAAGAAGTGTTTGTTGCTTCCATCAAGTATTTCTCACCAGCAAGGCGAACAACCAATGGCCATCCACCAATCAACTTCCCATGCATCTTATCCTTCGCTAGTTGAGCTTCCTACATGCTCACTTTAAAAACAGAAATCAAGAATTGCCATGAAACCAAAATAATCAGAAAATGTGCAACCCTTACCTCATTGGTGCTGAACTGAACAAAAGCATATCCGCGTGGCTCTCCACGTTTAGGGCCACGAGTGTGCCACAGGAAGTCTTCAGATACAATCTTTCCGAATGGAGAAAACATCTTGATCAGGGCAGCCCTGGAAGAAACAGTAAGTTTAAATTTAATATGCTTTCCCAGATGCATCATTTTTGGGGATACAAGTTCAAGAAAGAACCTAAAAATCCCTAAATTTCTTACTCAGTAATCCTCAGATCAAGATTGCCAATATAAAGCCTACTGTCGCACTTTTCATCATTAGAATTACAAGGGTCCTGCAAGTAGTAAGTAATCTGACAACTTAGTCGGGAGAAAATATCAAACCAGCAAAAATGCACACCAGCTACTAAAGTATATGTTAACATCATGATGCTGCATATCAGGCAACCAATTTCAAATCCAACAACCTCTTCTTATTCCTTTATTTCTTTTCCTTTTTTCTCTTGTGTGTGTACTTCTTGTCTTAGACTTCAGAGCACAAATTATGGACCAAAATTACAAAAAGAATTGGCATTTAAGATTGCATGGACAACCGCATAAAATAAGACTCTAAGATTCAGGAACCCATAAAAGAAAAATTAGCATGAAAATCTTTTTCTGCTATAAGATCCTACACAATATACTAGTAATCTCTGAAGTACCCACAAATTGGCACCTGATAAAATGTGTAGAAAGAAAAAATGTATCACCTCACTGAAAATATTGGACAAAATACTCTCATGTAATCAATGAATATGGCACACATTAGAGAGCAGGATATAGAAAAATTTAACAGATTAGATGATACTGAAAAGTTCCCAACCTTAGGAGTAGTATTCAAACAGTTACCCTGTCTAATTTTCCAGTCCCAGTGACATGGGTCTACAATAGTATGACATCCAATTCTTCGAGTGATAAGGAATTACAGGCCAGAAATAAATGGCCATGGCATTCTACAGATATAGCCAGAAGAATGAAGCCAACTACTTTTTACATCAATCTAGAAGCGAGATGAGAGGAGAAAAAGTGTATATATATATTTGCTGCAACAGCTTCAGGGTACATATAGGAGAATGACGAGGAATAAGAATGCAAAATTAAATAAATAACAGGCGTACCAAATGCTTCTACAGGATGAACTGAAAATAATACTACAGGATCTGACGAAATGTCAAAATTGTCAAGAGCAGAAAAGATTATTTCTTCCAAGTGAGTCACTTTTTCCTGCATTTAATTGTACATTACATAAGGGATCAATGAATCTTGCTCCTTCCGATGAGTTAACTACAGAAAAACCCGTTCAATGTATATGCATTCCCAGAAACCATAGGCATTCAAACATAGTTGAATGCTTAATTCATAAGTATCTATTCAAATCAGCTGATCCTAGCACCACAAATCCCTTTTAAAGCCTTTCTCAGGAAAACATAGACATCAATATGCAACTCTTTACAGACAACTAGTTCAAGTAGAACCAAGGCCAACTAGACATATTTCAAAACAGGAAAGTATTTCAATTTAGCAAAACAACGTGTAACTGTTTCTCCTTGCCTGTGACCTTTACTTAGTATTATCTAATTGATTGTGCAGGATCATATAGCAGAAATAGGTCAAGATTTAAATATTGATGGTCTCAAATTTTTCTTCTATGGAACATAGCTAAAATTTGTGAGTTATAAACACATCCAAAAATCTTAAATGCCCATTCTTTTTGTAATTTTGATCCATAATTTGTGCTCTGAAGTCTAAGACAAAGTACACACAACAAGAGGAAAAGGAAAAGAAATAAAGGAATAAGAAGAGGTTGTTGGATTTGAAATTGGTTGCCTTATATGCAGCATCATGATGTTAACATATACTTTAGTAGCTAGTGTGCATTTTTAATAGTTTGATATTTCCCCCGACTAAGTTGTCAGATTACTTGCTACTTGCGGGACCCTTGTAATTCTAATGATGAAAAGTGCGACAGTAGGCTTTATATTAGCAATCTTGATCTGAGGATTACTGAGTAAAATTTAGGATTTTAGGTTCTTTCTTGAACTTGTATCCCCAAAAATGATGCATCTGGGGAGCATAATAAATTTAAACACTGTTTCTTCCAGGGCTGCCCTGATCAAGATGTTTTCTCCATTGGAAGGATTGTATCTGAAGACTTCCTGTGGCACACTCGTGGCCCTAAACGTGGAGAACCACGCGAATGTCCTTTTGTTCAGTTCAGCACCAATGAGGTGAGGGTTGCACATTTCTGATTATTTTGGTTTCATGGCAATTCTTGATTTTTTTTTAAAAGTGAGCGTGTAGAAGCTCAGCTGGCGAAGGATAAGAAGCATAGGAGTTGATTAGTGAGTGGCCATGACTGTTCGCCTTGCTGGTGAGAAATACTTGATGGAAGCAACAAACACTTCTTCTAAGCCTGCTGGATGACAAGTAAATCCAAACCTCGGAACTACTCGGAGCAAACAAATAGCAGTGCTAAGATAGCTGCAGTAAAGAACAAATTGAAAGCCATGGGAGAAGAAGGAAGCCGTGATTCAAAGAAACCAAGACTGTGCTGATCTTATATTCCTGCTGTGGAAGTGTTGGGTCAAGAAAGAGACTGCTGATAACATACCTTGCTTTGCAATTTATGAAAGACTTCTTATATATTGTGAAAAAAAAATAAAATTGTTGATATCTTCTGAAGTTGAGCAACAGTTGTAAAATAGGAGGACGGTGTTGGTATTGAGCTTGACTAACTGTGGTTATTCAATATTTCATGTACAAATCGACAAAAATGTGCATTTTTGTTCCCTAACACTCAGACTTGATCATTACAAGTATGGTTTCTTGCGATCAAAATTTGGAAGAACGTTAACTTATGTGGGATTTATGCCTCTTTTTAAAGTATCTGTGCAAATCTGTTCATTCATAAATGATGTAGCATTGTTTTAACTTTTATTCAGGAACTGACATGTGACCGACTGTAACAACATGCTCTTAAACAAAATAATTTTCATTTCTATTTTTTTTCGGAAATATAGGGATATGTGGACATAGGGAATCGATCGGGTTGCTTAAATTTTTTATTTTAAATAAACATGGGTTTAATCTTGTTGGAATCTGCTGGCCTCCACTCGTACCCCATTTGCCCTCTCTTTTAAGTCTTTCTGTACTATACTCCAGATTGTATCGTCAACAAGACGCTTTTAAGTAGCTGATCGCCGGCGATTTGCCAGCGATGAAAACTACTCAATTTTATCCCTGCGCCCGAATCCCCCGTTGACGGTGGTTCGACAGTCCGATCTAGCTCCCACACAGACTTCTACAACATCTCTGCAAGCTCAGAGTTCTAACTCTACACTTCAGACACTGTCCTTGCTACCGAACAAGGACAAACGGAAACCTCATATTCTCACCTCGAAGTTCTCCTAAATGCTCCAAGAACTTGCGTCCTTGTAACAGTCAAATCTGAAGTTAAATTTGAATTATCCGATTATCTCTCCACAAGATCACTGGGGAACCTGGACTGCTCTTCGCCACTGGGGCTGGCATTTGGTAAGTTCTTGCTTTCTATGCACGTTCTTCTCTTCTTTTTTTCATTCTAGGAAAAAAAAGCATTATTTATTGGGTTTTTTTTTTTTTTTCGGAGATGGGTTGATTACTGTAGCAGCATAAATTTTCGAATGAGTTCTGAAACATCAAGATTGGAATGCACTAAGCGGTGCGCTGGTGAGCACTTTAGTTGGTCTTGCAGCCAGCAAATTGGGGATTCTACCTTCTGAGGCCCAGGCATACAAAATTGTTCTGGAAATCTTGCTGCCGATGGCTGCAACATTGCTGTTGTTTGGATCTGATTTGCGTCGGATAATACAGTCCACTGGAACATTGCTCTTGGCTTTTCTGCTTGGATCAGGTACCCATCGCTCCAGCAAAATACAGTAATTATAACTTATATAGGTAGATACAAATTAATAAACCCCAACAGTAATCTTTTGATTTTGTTTGGATGAATTACTTCAAAGGAATCTAATTCCCATGACATTCTAAACAAAGTCATGGCAAGTATAGGATGCTTAATAATACTTGAATTCTTCCTATGGTTTGGCAACCTATGCTATTAGCCTTAGCTTAGCAGTTGAGCTTTGATTTGTAGGCATCTGAGTGGAATTAGAAGAATTTAGAGGTGATGGCAAGTTAATGGTTCACCTAAAAGTTGAACCCAAAGATTCTCTGCTTACAATTGTATTCTATGGTACTATTTTTATGCCAAAAATCCTTAGTGAACATCTTGCAGTCAAATGTACAAGATTCTTAATTTTAGAATGTTCAGGTTGTCCATTGGGATTCAGATTTTGCAAATTAGAGCCACTTTTGTCCACATCTTTTAATTTCCTTTCTTGTTAAATACATTTTCCAATCTCAAAACTCCTACATACAACAGGTTGGAGGATTATTTTCACCATTTTATCTGCACTAGTTAACCTCCTTCTCTCTCTTATTATTGTTGGTTACCACCACCACACCAGTCCCGCCTTTCTTTTTTTTTCCTATTTGTATGTGCTTATCAGAAAATTCAACAATTTGAGTTACAAGGTTGTCTGTGCATGATCTAACTGGCAAGGAACTAACAACAAGTGCAAGGCTGTTGTTCTGCAGCTCCCATGTCTGATCTCCAGACAGAACATGTGTTAAATGAATCAAACATTAATAATCCATAATAGCAAAGTTATAATCTGATTGAAAGAGGTCCTTTATTGTTCATGCCGCACTCTATGGCAATCGTAATGACAATACAATTTCACATTTCCTTTATTCTATTTCAAACTTTTCTTGTTAGCATTCCTTGTTACTGTCTGCTGTTTCTTGGTTGTGCTGTAGTTGCAACAACTATTGGGACTGTTGTGGCTTTCCTTCTGGTGCCAATGAGATCGCTGGGCCAAGATGGTTGGAAAATAGCTGCTGCACTAATGGGAAGACATATTGGTGGAGGTAATAGAAGGAGAAGCATTAATTTTTGTGTTCTAGTCATATACTTGTTCAAGGGTCTGATACAGTCAGATAATAATTGTATTGCAGGTTATAATTAATTTATCAAATCTATTGCTGTCATTGACCATTTGAACAGATTATTCTGATTATGTCAACTTAGCAGGTTGGACTAATTTTGCTGCTTATTTTCATGTGCGCCTAAATTTGATGGATATGTTGCAACATAAACTTGATTTCAAGCTTCTTTTAACCTTTCATGCTCACATGATGGTGTCAGTGTTGTTTGCTTCCTTGATATGGTCTCTTTACATGCCCCAGTCAGGGGGCGGTAGTACTTCTCTGATCTCTCCATATTTGCTTTGTTCCTATGCTTCCAAGCATTTGGCTTTAGTTCTTGTTAATCTTAGGTATTAGAAAGAAAGTTTTCTTCGGTACTACAAAACTTTGAAGCTATGAAATTCTATCAGGGACATCTTTTTCTTCTAAATACACCATTCATTTTGATTATATTTTCTTTCGACCTTTCATTTTGCATAGTCCACTTTTCTCCCATTGATAAATCAGAACTCATGAAGCCTATTTCTCTTCCTTGGCTATCAATTATGTTGCCATTGCACAGCTCTGGAAGTCTCTCCATCAGTTTTAGCTGCTGCCCTAGCTGCAGATAATGTTACCTGGCTGTATATTTCACAACATTATTTGCACTGGCAGCTAGTGTACCTGCAGAGTCTTCAACATCACCAGGTTTGCAACTCTTGCTTCCTTTAACAATTTAAAATTTTTATTTTTCAATTGAATCTCTTTTGTTTCGTTTTTCTCTTTGCATCTTGGTTTGTGGCTTCAGCTTCATTGCATTTAATCATCGCTCCAGTCGCTTCTCCAATCTACTGGATTAGGAGACAGTTTACTTCTCTGAGAGCTCCTTATTGCCAACATGGCTAATCAATTGAAGTATTACAAACTCATTTCATTCTCAAACTATACAGGGTGAGTACATTTGCTCACGACATTCAATCACATTTATATTACTTTAAATTATCTTCATGTACTCTTGTGTGTCAACTCAAAAAACACATTATCCATCCTCAATGGTGGCATGATCTTAATTTGCGTTGCCTCTAACCAGACCTGAAACTGTTGTAGATTCTGGAGATGAAGTGGAATCAGAATCAGGAAATAAGTTGCCTGTATTACTAGCTGCTACAGCACTTGCTGTATCCTTATGTGATAAAGCTGGTAGCTTTTCAATAAAGTATTTTTAGAATGCAAGGAGGTATCCTTCACTTGGTTACAGCAATTGTTGTCCTCTGTACTGCTTTTCCAAAGCAGGTTTCAATATCTGCCCTTCTGGAGAGGGCTATGGCGCTGATCACATCGACAGGTGAAGATTTTCTTGAGCCCTACTATGTACTTTGCTCTTTCAGACTAGTAAGATCCCTTAACTTGTATACTTTGCATAACTAGGTCCACTTTATTTACATTCTTTCACCAACAAGGTTCCTTAATTTACATTCTTTTGCCAACTACCTCCTTCCTGCATTTTGTTTCGGTGCAACAGGCGTTTTCACGGTGGTGGGCTGTGCGGCAGAATATCCAAGATGTCATTACAGCACCGTGTTTTTGTTTTCACTGGTTCCAAATAGCCGTTCATCTCGCAATAATCCTTGGTTTGCCAAGCTCTTCCGTTCGACCTCAAACTGCTGCTTATTGCATCGAATGCTAATGTTGGAGGTCCAACTACAGCAGCTGGAATGGCCACTGCTAAAGGTCCATGGTTTGTACCACCACTTTGGAAAATTCTTGCTGGCATTTTGGTATAGCCATTGCAACTACTTTTCTTTGGTATTGCTTTTGGTCGAGGCTGTACTTAAGTTCTGTAAATTTTCAAGACATCCCGATCCTGTTTTCCTGAATGGTGTGTATTGTATACTTTTTCAATGTATTTTTCAGATTCCTTTCCTTGAGATTATGAATTTATGATAAATACAAGGATTAAAGGTTATCAAAATTTGAGAATTGAATGAAATTAAATTTATTGTTAAGTAGCATAGAACTTCTTATGGAGGAGTGTGCAATTAAACAGGAATCAAATGAATCTGTAAAAGAGAGATGCCAACGTGGTCCGGCATTGATAATCTCACTGATAAACTTTCGCCACAGTTAAACCTCGGCAACGTCGCAGAAGATGCTGCCTTTTGTTAGTTCTTCTTCTTCGGCGTTGCCATTACCGGAAATCTCATCTCCCGCCGTCAAAGCGTCTTAAACGAGTCGTATTTCTTCATCCTCAGATTCTGGTAAATATGTATCACAACCATCAATTCCACAGAGGTTCAGGAACAATATTATTGTAAAGACCATTGAATCAAATTGTAATCGAGCTTTGGTCAAATGCCAAGTAATTCCCCTTTAATATCTCCAGAAGACACTTGGGGTATATGGACTGCACTTCTGTTGCTAGAACCTCGGCCTCTGAAGTAGAATTTACTTCTCTTCTCAACTTGGGACCTTCTTGTTATTGTTTATTATTTACTTGTCATTCATTTTGCTTCAACCGGAAATCATTTCTTCAAAATGAAAAGAGAGACGAACAGAATGTAAGTCTTTGTTCTCACTATCGTATTTAACTATATGGTTTAGGTTTTTTTTCTCTTCTTAAAAATATATATATATATTCTAGGATGTATGTTTGTGCTGTTTCTTGAGTTGATTTTTTATTCTGGGTGAATAATAAACGCCC
>JAHSUH010001228.1:0-15774 GCA_025388415.1 Cynanchum wilfordii | reverse complement strand
ATGTCACGAATATTATCCAATAAGACATTGACAGCTTGGACATTCAGGTTAAACTTCTTAAAAATTGCAAATGCTTCTTCATATAATTGGGCTTCCACAGCCACTTCACCAACTGCAGGCCCATCAAAGTTATCCAGCCGATTAATGTAGTCCATAACCCTGGATGGGTCTGCTTTAATAGCAGTCAAGATCAGTAAGTTCTGCAAATTGAAGTTTCCACTAAAAGCAGAGTTTTGAAGAACTATCTTCTCAAGAAGCTCAATAAGTTCATGGGGAAGATCAGCAGTCATAAAGGCTTTAACAGCTGCAGACACTTGTTCAGGACTCTTGCTTTCAGGAAGAGCAGTAGATACAACTTGATCAATGAGCTGCCGTCTGAATTCATTTTCAGGATTCAGAACCTTCTCCCAGAGATCAGCATCCATTCTTTCAACTACATACCTAAAGTAGAAAAACTATACATGTTAACAAACCATACATTGAGCTGAAAGAAGAAAATAAACCAACAGAAAATCTATTACAAACCTGGCCTGAAGTTTAAATAAAGAATTCTTATTAGTTACATTGATAAGTTCATCATCACATTGCCCTCTACGGTAGGCCACAACAGCAAGGGTAGGATCACGTTTCTCACAATATTTTCCAACAACGCGCGAATCATAATATGGGTTGGTAGTAAGAAAGTGCTCAGGGTTGTTATTACTGTCTATTATGATTTTTCCTAGAGCATTGTGAACATGTACATCCTGGCTTCCTTCACTCACAAGATGCTCCAAAAATTGAGTTAACAAACGAAGTCGGTTCCTGGAAAAGACAAAAATTAATTATTAGTATACAAAGTAATAAAGCCAAATGAGGAATGGCTTTTAAAGTAACAGGATACCTTTTCTCACACTCCTCCACAAGGGGCTCAACAGGAAGCAGAGATCGCACAGAAAGAATCAATCCTTTGATAAAATCTTCAGGACATTCATCATCTAGTAGCTGCCCCACAACCAATGGAGCATTTCCTGGATTGACCTATCCATGGACCACAAAGGAGTTCAGCTCCATGCTAAACATAGTATATCAATACTGGAAATAAATAATACATACACACCTTCTGGACATATCCTTCAATATACCGCAGCATGTTGTTTGTGTACAAATAGTGTGTCAGATCAGGAACAAAGCCAAACCGATCACACACATTGATAAGAGGCCTAGCATCTGGAAGCTTGACTTCCATCAAGAAGTTCTTTGTCTTTTCAGCATCATAGAAATTGGACTCTCTTGTTACACGCTCAACTTCCTTGATTTGGCCAGTCTTTGCAGCAGCTTCAATATACTTGAAATGTATATCAGGGTCCTCACTGTAAGAAAAAATTTAAAATTGACTTCTAGTTGTGAGCAAATATAAACAGATCTTCACTGCAAAAAGAGTTCTTTAAATTTACCTTGAGCTCAGATATGAGCCTAAGAAGAAGTATAATCCTTCATAGGACTTGAACTGCTCAAAAAGCTTGATACAACCATCAACACCCAACTGCTCACAGTACTCTTTAGCAACCTGCATTAAAAATCAGTATTCATTAAGGTCTTAATCTGAATAAGAAATATTCTTGAAATGGTCTAGTGTAACGGTAATTTTGTTACAAGGGAATTTGACAAGGGGAATTAACTTCGTGAACAATATTTTGGTTGAATAGAACTCCAATTAATAAATAGTAAAGCTGAAATTACATGCAAGAAAAAATGTTGAAACAATTTAAGGAAAAAGTACGGACAGAATGGGGTGGAATTAGAGATAACAGTGTCATCCCAATAGACACATTACTAAATAAAATGTCATCCAGATGTATCTTCTTCAACACTAATTATTCGAGCTCTTAGTTCTAAAATAAGCCTGGTGTTCATGGTTCAGTCGTTTAGCAACTAACAACTTCACCCTTCAATTAACAAATAGCAGAAAGAACAGTCTATTCACAAAATTGAATGACCAAGAACCACAAAAAGAGAGAGAGAACAAAAACAAAAAAAAGGTTTTGATAATAAAAAAATGCGTACTTGAACAATAATTTGAAGGTTTCCCCTTAGGTTGACAAGTAGAAGATCCTTCATGCATTCCAAAGCCCATTCTCGTGAAAGAGTACCAAAATATTCCACAAGAGCCTGAAACCAAACCAAAATTTTAAACTAAAGTCCAACAGAAACCGGGTAGAGATAAAGCCAGACAGCATATACCTGTGGCTCAATTGCATGAGTGTTGACAATAACACGCTTGATATCTGGCAGTTCAGCGTAGTGCTGCAAACACAGAATATTAATATCCATCAACAACCAAATGAATGTCAACAAAATGACACTCC
The DNA here is from genome assembly GCA_025388415.1 of Cynanchum wilfordii. Taxonomy (NCBI): domain Eukaryota; kingdom Viridiplantae; phylum Streptophyta; class Magnoliopsida; order Gentianales; family Apocynaceae; genus Cynanchum; species Cynanchum wilfordii. The sequence goes on along the minus strand of JAHSUH010001228.1, from coordinate 13,426 downwards.
AAAGCAGAAAAACTATACAACCTGAAGAGCTCGCATATAAAGACCAGCTTTTTCACAAAGCTGAGCAATACGTGGTCGGTCATAGTGGCTGAACATCCCATTTGCTAAAATAGCATCAGCCACATTAGGGAATGTGACGAGATTAATTTCAAGCACCTAATATAATCAAACTTCCACAATTAGCAAAATAGAAATGACAAGCAAATAAGTACTTCATTAACTTCATTAAAACTCAAAGAAACCTTGGTTTGAAGGTATGCATGTTCTGGTAGATTGGGCTTCAGAACATCCAACAAAAATGCAGTTGCCTCACGAATCAAGTTCCTCTGAAGAAGATGGATAATGCAACAAATAATTGGATATGAGTATATCATCAAGATTACGTTCATCATAGAGATCCAAAAACAGAAAGGAACAAAGCAGAAAACTGCACTTGGCTCAAAAAAATTGCTCAATTGATCAGTAGATAAGAACCTACCTGAAGAAAGAGATCAGTAATTGTATTGTAATCAATTGGGCAGCCTCCCTCCATTTGGGACATCATGAGGGCAAAATTAACAGCTCCCTGTAAAGAAAAGACAAATATCAGAAAAAGTTTATGGTATGATTTCTCATCTTGGTTTGGAGAGAAAACATAAAAGCAAAAATACCATCACACTACAAGCACTCATACCAGGAACATACAGTCGTCTAATAGTAAACAGAACAAGAAATTAATGAAAATAATCCAACCAGAATTTTCCTGCATACCTGAGGATCTGTACGCAGAATAGTTTGCAGGAGGAACAAATAATCTGGTGTATACCCAACCTGCATCAATAAAACTATGGTCAAAATAGCCCATAAATATATGATACACAGATGGCGATCACACAGGCAAAAAAGAAACTGATGGAAGTATAGATAGAAACCAGCTTCATTCAAAACTAACCTGCTTGGAGTAAATCAGTATTTTGTCAAATTCCCTCCTCTCAGCAAAGGCAGCAACAACCTTCGGAGTTGCCCTTGCTTTTATATATATCTTAAGTGCAAGATCATTGTCCACAGTCTAAAAACAAAAACATAATACGGAGATATGGTTATAAGGAAAATGGTTCAATTATGGATCAAGAATTAATTTGATAATAATACAACAGGAAGAACATTAAGGTTTCAAATTTGTACCTTCACAAGGTCACCAAGTTCCTCACTACATTCCAGTTTATCCTCTGCCAACCAGTTCTCCAACAGATTTTTCTTATTCTGATTTACGACAAGGCGGGACAATTCCAATGACTCAAAGGCATTGAGCTTTCCTCGAGTTAAAAGTGTTCCAAAGTACTGCAACAGAGGAGGAGTTTGCCCAGCCTGGACAGGTACACTCTGCATTTGATGAAATAGAAGAAGGATAAGATGAATTTTCCCATCCAAGTAGATGGTAACAGAGAGCTCATAACTTGAACAAAGAACCACTTGTTCATAGAAAATTTAACATAAAAAATATCAACACAATTTAAAACTAACTGCTACTAGAAAATAACCTGAAATTTGGCGACAGTGTCAGGTGTTCGCAGAATGCCTTGTGGAGATTCAGCAGCCAGTTCAGCAGCTTCCTTATACTTGGTTTGAGCAAATAACTCCTGGAAGCGTTGGACAACCTGAAAAAATAGTTGCAAGCAGATAAGCTTAACCACAATCAGAAATCAGATAATTGACAAAACAACATAACTGTACTCTGAATTAAGGAAAATTTTATAGTGTGAAGTTACAAGATACATTTTTAACTTAAAAAGACTGCTTTTAGCACCATAACACTGTTGACTACAAAGGTATAGAATAAGCAGATTTTATAGATCTCATAAATATTTATAAGGACATTGCAAATCATGGAAGACTATTTAATGAATTAAATAATGGAAACTATATTCCAAATTGGGGGGGGTTGAGAACAGAAGCAATCATCATCAATATCCCTGACTAGACTTCAACATTGACATCAAGCACAACCATACAAGCTTTAAAAGGGACATAAACATTTGCTAACACAAAAATAAATATACTCATTCAAAAAGAATAGTGCTTACCAGATTTTCTGCGCCTGGAAGGTTTCCTCTTTTGGCAAGATTAACAGCAAGCTCCAGATTGTTTAACTGGCATTACAACCATTAATTATCCATTATTTGAATACAGGTAATTCCAAAGAGAATAAAAACTCAAACAATTTTCCTCTTTTCCTTGTGCCTTTTTAGGAAGAGGGGATATACCTGCCCACTGACAAATGGTACAATTGTTGCTTCGTTAACTGTTGCAAGTAAAACCTGTCCACGCCTATTAATGGCGTAAAAGCCCCCACAGATGAAGCCTCAGAAGTCAAAAAGATTGGATCTGGACTGATCCTGTTTCTATAAACAGCAGTAGCAGTTTCCAGGTCATATACAAAGAGAAGTCCAAGCTTTGTGATCACATAAATTAAACTATACTTCTGTGATATCTGTCAAAAATAACAAAAGCAGTATGCTGTCAAGTGAATAATAATTTAAACACAACAAATCGGAAATCAACGGATATAATGGAAAACACATCAAATAGGGAAGCAAAAGTATAATGGGGAAAAACGTAAACCTGCATTGATACAGGAAAATCATCAGCAAAATCTGGAGGGAAGAAAAGATCTGCTTGCTTCTTTGAAAATGCTGGTTTTCCTGCAAGACAAATATTTTCTTAGGTTTCTATGGAACTCAAGTTTTTAAAAGACAGAAATACCAAGGGATAGACAACAACAAAAGTACAGTTAAGCCACAACAAAAGACAGGGGCCATCAAGTAAAGTTAGAGAAATTAAAGACCAATAAATTATACAGCAAACCAGAAGATATCTCAATGTTCAACCTTTCCTAACAAATATTTTCCACATCAAGATTCAGAAGTTTAAGAACTTTCAGCAACCAAAATTGATAAACGAAAACATCCCTTTTCTCTCCCAAATTAGTGCTGATATTCCCAAGAAACTAAACAAATAGGTAGAGAGAGAAAAGACCGAAGCAAAAAAGCATTGAGAATCCCTTTATGGCAAAAAAAGAGAACTTAGTTAAGATACGAGAAAGGCTAACAATATGGGATCCAGATAAGATCCAACTGAGATAGGAACTTCAATAGAAGTTGGGTGCAAAAGACAATACACATTGCCAAACATAGATTCATTCAGTTAATCATCTTATAGAAACCTGGCTGGGCTCCAAGTTCAATAACGTGCAATTTTGAGGTGATTTGTCCTGCATTTGAGGATTTTGTTGCAAACGATATAAGAATAGAATCTTTATCATTTCCTGGTACCTGCTCAAACATTAGAATAAACAGTAAAACTTGAGGTAAAAAAAACAGTTTAGGTAAACTCATACAGGTTCAAGACTAATTCATACTCTGAAGGAGGCAAATGAGGCAGCATGAGCTTCAAGAGCTTGACTGCGTTGTTGATCGACAGAAAACAGTTGCATGTTTCCCTTAACCAGTTGAGGTCTCTATTATATAAGAGGGAGGGGAACATCAAACCAGCAGCAATAATCATAAGAAATCAGTAAATAATTTCATACAAAAACAAATGAAAAAAACATTCACAAGAAGCAAATTAAAAGGGTTTGAGAGGGAAGGGGGAGAAAGTTTAGTATCTTATTATAAGAAAAGATTACAAAGCATGGGATAACCTGCAAAAGAGAAAGATAACAAGAGGAAATGAGTAAATAAATCGCTAGGAAATGCTTCCAAAAGATGTATTAAACTCTCCTTTAGATCCACAAGGCATCAAAATGTCTATGCATTTTCCAAGACATGATGACATCAGGGCTTGAGGTACCTGAGAAGCTATTCTCATTTGCTAGCTTTAGAACAGGAAATAGAAAGAAGCCTAGTCAAATCTCAGAGATCTATAACATAGGAAATTTATATCCAACCACCATCTAACAAAGGTATAAAACCACAACTTAGCAAATTTCAACTGGCCGTTGATATTAGTAAGAACTTAACCATATATTACAGTGCAGGAAGAAGATCAGAATTTTCTAAGAACTTGCTAAACATGATATAGCCATGACAGTTCAATTTATTTAACATGTAAATAAGAATCTCAAGTCATATAAAACTGTCTATAGGTTTCCCATACAAATGATTAAGATAGCAACTAACATTAACAAAGAATTCTGGAAACATAACATGAATTAAACAAAATAATATTGAAGCATCACAAACTGTGTGTGTTTGTTGAATGTAGAAGTTCATAGTTCTCATAAGACAGCATGAACATTGATACATAAACATAACGCCAGTTCTGGCAGATCCCAAAGTATAATGTGATTAAGTTGGTCCAGTGCAAAATTTCAAGGCATTACATTATAACAGATATCAAGGAGAAATGGAGTATACAAACTACTCCAAAAGCAAACATCCTAAACCATGAAGCAAAGGTAATAGCAGTAAAATCTCATAATAAAGCAATTACATACCTCAGGAGAACCAGGTGCTATTCCGATCAAGACCAACCATTTTTCAGATGGATCACACCTATAATTGATTATTTGGTTATTTGCCAGATTAGCTGTTCTATCAAACACTTTTACAGGTTCAGAATCACCTGCACCAGAAAAAAAAATTAAAAAATTAAAATAGAAGGAAATTTTTTTGAAGAAACAATGTCAATGCAGGTCAAAAAACAAACTAACTATAAGAACCACTCAGGAAGATACCATGTACCTTCAATAGACCAATGATAAACAGAGGTCTGTGTGACCAATCCCAGCATCTTTGGAGTAATCCATTTCCAAAATACAACCTACTCAAAAGCACATGAAATAAATCAGAGGTACAAAACTTTGACAGAATACAAGAATAATCTTAGTTAGCAATGCTTCTCATGTGCACAGTAAATTCAAAAAGTGAAAAAATTTTACCTGCTCAGGCATTTGATGTGACTTCATTTTGGCTTTTGCTTCAATGTTAAATATTTGCAAGTGATCTTGACTGGTACCAGGAAGTTGGGCTTCATAAACAGAAATTTAACACCATTAAACAATTTCAACAGCTTAAGAATTTGGAATCAAAATATTCAAATCAGCAATAATAGATAATTTCTGAAGAAAATGGCAAAGAACAAATAAAACAACATCCTACACCCTCATAAAAATCTGTTTGCTATATAGAGTTTCTAAAGAAAAAATTGAGAACAAAAAAAATTCAAAAGGTAAAGCAATTTCTGTTCCTTAAAAAAAAAACTACATCAATTTTGATGAATATTTCATAAAAACAAATTTCAAAAACTAGACTGTGCCTAGTATTCATGGGAAGTAAATTCCTTGTTGCAGGTCAACCATAGTTTTTTTGCAAACCAAGATCTTGCAGAGAAAGGCAAAACTTAAAACACCTTTAAAAATAAGCTTAATTAAACAGGTCAAATAAAATCCATCGGCAGATGATTATTCTAGGTGAACATTTCTTATAATACATAAATAATATTTAGATCTTAAAACATCATTACATTTGATTTGCTAAATTTCAGATCCAAAAATAGAACCTCTTACCACATAAAACAAAGCAAGAACATCCTAGACCACATTTATCAGTTTTAAAAATTAGCAACTAGCTGCACTATCCCAGAAGACAAATATCACTGGCCAACCTCATTCAATTCCTTAAATTTAACTGTCTTTCTATGGATGTAAAGACTGGGCATTATGGTCCTATATCATACATGTATTTAAATTTATATTCATCTTTCTACATCCAAATTGCTCCTGGATAATAAAAATAATTGGCTCATTCTGCAGATAACAAGCCATTACCAACTAAATTAAACGAGAAAAATAACACCCATACCTTTCAAAGCAAGAATTCTGGAATTGGGGTTCATAAGAGCTGAGTCTGCAGTAATCGGCCTCCTCAAAGGTTGATTTGGCATATTCATATCGACAATTACCACACTATTCTGAGGCGCGGTCTCACGAACACATATATATTTATCGGATTCCATGGTAACATTTGTAAACGTGATGAATTGTTGATTGATCCCTATGCTCGGCAACTGCAATTCCACAACACAACACACAAAATTAAGATCCTTCCCACTAAAAACAATCAGATTTTCAACTGTTAGAAATCCGAAAGAAACTCGAAAGTCAAAATCCCGCAGTAGAATAGTATTCTATATTACAGATCTGAAGGAAAACTAGCGACCATAGATCTATTCTGTAATTATGATAGTATAAGTACAGAAGATAACACAGTACACCAAATCAAGGCATTTCAACACATAAAAGAAGGCGCTGGATACAATTCCAAATGTTACAGTGCATGAAAGCTAAAACGAAACAAGAAAAGGCAAAAATTAATAAAACAAAACTGATCTGCTAAATATTAGGAAAGTGAATTCTTAACCTAATTGACAATATGAAACTGTAAACATTAGCTTACCGTGAGCGACTCTTTCATGGTGATCGGAGCATTAGCAGCCGCCATGGTGGCGAGATCAAAGCTCTGAGCTAGAAATTCCGGATCTGGAAATAAATCGCAAACGAAAACAACAGTATTCAAGCGACTCAGACGCTCCGAGATCTGAGGCACCGAAGAAACCCTCGTATCCTTACAGAACCAACAAATTACTTAGAAACAGAGAAAGAAGATGAACCGAGGGAGAGATCTAAGAAGAAATAGGAATGAAGAGAGTGGAGAACGGAAATGGAAAGAGGGTTCTCTAAAAGAGAGAGACTGAATGCCAGAGTGCTATATTTCTATGCTATGTCGTCGTACTCTAAAAACATTTTTTAAAAAATGGAAATTCTCTTTCTTTACAAAAGTAAATAAATAAAATAAATACAACTACTAGAGATACTTTCTAAAAAAAAAATTCTAAGAGCGATCTGATCTGAGGACTTAGAGAGAGATTGAGGGATGTGTTGGTTGTATTTTGGCCAGAAAGCAAAAATGAAATTTTTAAGTTTAAATTAATTAATTTTATAATATTATAAAAAATTTTACTTTTATTTGAATAAGTTTTGTCAATGTTTAATCAAAAATTTCTTTTTTTGTTGGTTTAATTTTTTTTTAGAAATCATAATTCCTAGTATGTTTTGAATTCATGACTTTTAGATTATAAGTGAGGGTGTTTTGCCAACTAAGTTACACCTACTTAACAATTCTATAATTGAATATATGATTTTTCTTATTACTAATTGAAATATATAATAAAACTGAGATTGAATTTAAATACAAATTATATTTTAAAAATAAATTATTTAAAAAAATTAAATTTAAATTATAAATTTTTTTTTTTTTTTTTTCTATCTTCTCTAACAAAATATTGTATCTTAAAAAATACTATTTGAGGGGCATTAAAAGGGGAAATTGTTGGGTAACAAATTGGTTGTTTTTGGTGAAAAGACGTCCTCCATTGGAGAGTTTTTGAGTGCGCTTAATTCTTTTGGTTCTTTGGGCGCTTGCAAAAGTATCAAAGGGAGCACGCTTTCGCGATGGAGAGATATCGTGCTTATATGAAAGGAAGCGTTGGCGTCTTTTGAGTGATGTGCAGGTTTACTTCTTAAACAAATTTTGTCATCTTTGAAAGATATTTTCTAAGCATTTCTCACAATTTGTTTCTTCCAAGAGAGCCCCTGAAAATAGTGGGACATTTTTTCGTCTACTCGGCTTGGCCTTTTTTGACCTTCATGGAAAATTAGAAAAATATTTATAATTTAATCAATTTTTATTATGAATATTTGTATGTTAATTACTTTCACTATCTCCATACCTAAATTATCTCAATTACCTTCACTATCTCCATACCTAAATTATCTCCATTACTTTCACTATATTCATACCTAATTACTTTCACTATCTTCATACCTAATTACTTTCACTATCTCCATACCTAATTACTTTCACTATCTTCATCCATTATTGTTATTATTTACATTATCTCTACTACCTCTTCATCCCTATAAATAGAGGTGAAATGTGTAGTTTTGTTGTGACAAGAATTCACAAGAATATATGAAATACAATGATCTCTCTCATCCTCTTCTTTTCATTTGATTTCTATCTTATATGTTGTTCTATATTTATTTTGTTATCAATAGTTTTATACAATAGTTTTATAACACGTTATCAGCACGAGCCTCTAACCAACTGAGACTAGAAGCTCTACTACCGAGTAAAGTGTTTTTGAAGTTTATTTGAAGCATAATCAGGTACGTTATTTACTATTATGGCAAATCTCACTAAGCTTGACTTTGTGGCTCTTGATGTTACGGGAAAAAATTATTTATCATGGATATTAGATGCCGAGATGCATCTTGCTGCAATGGGTCTAGGAGACACCATTGTACAAAATAATGTCACAACAAAGACAAGATCGTGCCAAAGCTATGATTTTTCTTCGTCATCATCTTCATGAGGATTTGAAAAATGAGATATCTTACCGTGAAAAATCCCCTTATTTTGTGGGGAAATTTGAAAGATAGATTCGACCACCAGAAGATGGTCGTTCTTCCTAAAGCACGGTATGATTGGTTGCACTTGAGGTTGCAAGATTTCAAATCCGTAAGTACCTATAATTCTGCGATGTTTAAAATTGTTTCACAATTGAAATTATGTGGAGTTGATATAACCGATGATGATATGTTGGAGAAAACATTCTCTACTTTCCATGCCACTAATATTATCTTGCAGCAACAATATCGTGAAAAAGGCTTCAAGAAATATTCCGAGTTAATTTCTTGTCTTCTTGTTGCGGAACAAAATAATGAATTATTGATGAAAAATCATGAAACTAGACCAACAGGCTCTACTCCATTCCCGGAAGTGAATGCTATTAGAAAACATGATCCCGGAAGAGATCATGGTCGTGGCCGTGGTCGTGGTCGGGTACATATAATCATGGACAAACTCGTGATAAATTTGGCCCTTATACTCGTAATTCAGGTGCCAAAAATGATGACCACCCGAAATGGACAAAAAATAATGAGAAAAGAAATATTGTTCGAAAAAATATGAAGATAAATGTTATCGATGTGGTATGAAAGGTCATTGGTCCCGTGTTTGTCATACGGCAAAACATCTTGTTGATTTATATCAAGCATCTATTGACAAGAAAGGCAAAAATGTCGAAGTAAATTTTACTTCTCAAAATTCAACGTATGGAAGAAATAATGATGATGATGATGATGATGATCTTGAAAATATTGACGTGGCTCACCTGGATGTAGCCGACTTTTTCGAACATCCAGGAAGGAAAAATTGATCATTTAATCGGGGATGGAAGTGTTCAAAAAAATTAGAATATAATATGATATGTAATATGTTATTTTTATTTAATATTTTAATGTAATATATTTCATCTTTTTAGAATTTTTTTTTTATTTTTATTATCTTATATTTACAGTTTCTATTTATAAATATTTTGTTATTTTATTATTATTAATGAGTTTATTATTAACTCACAGCCTGAAGTTTGTGAGATTATTTGCTTAATTCACAACCGAAGTTTGTGAGATTATTTGCTTAAATCACAACTAGAAGTTTGTGAGATTATTTACATTGAATATTCTTAACTCACAACCTGAAGTTTGTGAGATTACCAAATGGCTATAGTCCCCTTTTATGGGTTAAATGATGACATTGAAAGTGTGTGTCTAATTGACAGTGGAACGACGCACACCATACCTGAAATACGAGAAATATTTTTCTCATTTAAATGTGGGAGAAACAAGTGTTACCACAATAAATGGTAGTGTAAAACTTATTGAAGGCTCCGGAAGAGCTAATATAATATTACCGGGAGGAACTATGATTGCTATTGATAAAGCACTATTTTCCTCGAAGTCTCGAAGAAATCTATTGAGTTTTAAAGATATCCGACATAATGGATATCATATTGAGACTATGGAAGATAACGGTCATGAATATTTGGCTATTACGAAAATGACCTCCTGGTAATAAACATTTGTTGGAAAAGCTACCATCTTTATCCTCCGGCCTATATTATGCTAAAATTAATAACATTGAGGCGCATCATTTAGTAAACCAGAAGTTTACTAATCCCGTTACTTTTAAAATTTGGCATGATCGTTTGGGTCATCCGGGATCAATTATGATGCGAAAAATTATCGAGACAACGCACGGTCATCCTTTTGAAAAATCAAAGGGTTTTGACTGCTGATAAACTTTCTTGTGCTGCATGTTCTAAAGGGAAATTGATTATAAGGTCATCACCATTAAAAGTAGGAGTTGAAAGTCCTACATTTCTAGAACGGATTCATGGAGATATATGTGGACCGATTAGTCCACCTTGTGGGCAGTTTCGATATTTTATGGTTTTGATTGATGCATCGACCCGATGGTCACACGTTTGTTTATTATCTACACGCAACCTTGGCGTTTGCGAGATTACTTGCCCAAATAATTCGCTTGAGAGCGCAATTTCCTGATTATCCTATTAAACGAATCCGTCTAGATAATCTTGGTGAATTTTCTTCGCGCATTTGATTCTTATTGCATGTCGATTGGCATAATTGTGGAACATCCTGTAGCTCATGTTCACACACAGAATGGTCTAGCTGAATCATTTATCAAAAGGCTACAATTAATTGCTAGACCATTATTGATGAAAACAAATCTCCCCTACAAGCCCCCGGGGGGCATGCTATTTTACACGTCTTGCGAAGACTTGTGCGTTTAAGGCCATCGAGTTATCATAAATTTTCTCCACTACAATTGGCTTTTGGTTCAGGCCTAATATTTCTTATTTGAGAATTTTTGGGTGTCTTTGTATATGTTCCTATTGAACCAACCCAACGAACAAAAATGGGTCCTCAAAGAAGATTGGGGATATATGTTGGGTATGACTCCCCGTCTATTATAAGGTATCTTGAACCTTTGACGAGGGGCGTTTTCTGACAAGATTTGCTGATTGCCATTTTGATGAGAATTTGTTTCCCAAATTAGGGGGAGAGAATAAATGGCATAAAATTGAACTTGCGTGGAGAACATCATTGAATCATTTAGATCCACGCACAAATGTGAGTGAACGGAAGTTCAAAAGATAATTCATTTGCAACAAATTGCAAATCAACCGCCAGATTCTTTTGCTTGACTCCAGGAGAGTCACTAAATCGCATATTCCAGATATAGATGCTCCTATACGAATAGAAGTTCCGAAGAACAAAAAGTAAATCCTATAGCTGTTGAATCAAAGGCACGCCAGAAGCGTGGCCGACCCCTTGGTTCTAAAAATAAAAATCCTCGAAAGAAAAGAGGATTAGATGATCCAGAAGATCATGATGAAAACCAAGGGACAACCGATGAAAAGATTCCAAATGATGAAGAGAATTCAGAAATCTCTATTAATTATACAACTTTGAATAAAAGTTGGGATCGAAGTAAAATTTCTATTGATAATGCTTTTGCATATAATGTAGCCCTTGATATTGTCAAGGATAATGAGGATTTAGATCCTTCATCGGTTGAAGAATGTCGGCATAGAATTGATTGGCCTCAATGGAAAGATGCGATTCAATCGGAGTTAAATTCGCTTGCAAAGCGAGAAGTTTTTGGACCTGTAGTCCAAACGCCGGATGGTGTAAAACCTGTTGGTTATAAATGGGTGTTTTGTCAAAACGAAATGAGAATAATGAAGTCGTAAGATATAAAGCACGACTCGTCGCACAAGGCTTTTCACAAAAGCCGGGAATTGATTATGACCAAACTTATTCACCCGTTATTGATGCTATTACACTCCGATATCTTATAAGTTTGGCAGTTCATGAAAATGTGGATATGCGTCTAATGGATGTTGTTACAGCTTATCTATATGGAAGCCTTGAAAAGGATATTTATATGAAAATCCCTGAAGGATTAAAATTACCAAAGGCTTCTAATGGCCCTCGTGAGAATTATTCTGTAAAATTACGGAAATCATTATATGAGCTTAAACAATCTGGACGCATGTGGTACAATCGCCTTAGTGAATTCTTATTGAATTCGGGATATAAAAAATGACCAAATCGTTCCATGCGTATTTATTAAGAAATCGATTTTGGTTTTGTGATTCTTGCTATATATGTTGACGATATTAATCTCATCGGAACTCCGGAAGAGCTCCGAGAAGCTATAGATTGTTTGAAGCGAGAATTTGAAGTTAAAGATTTTGGGAAAACCAAGTTTTGTCTTGGGCTTCAAATTGAACATGTGAAAGATGGAATTTTTGTCCATCAGTCAACATATACAGCTAAGGTTTTGAAAAGATTTTTCATGGACAAAACACATCCATTAAGTATTCCAATGGTCGTGAGGTCACTGGATGTAAATAAAGATATTTTTAGACCTCAAGAAAATGATGAAGAACTACTTGGTCCTGAAGTACCATATTTAAGTGTTATTGGTGCATTAATGTACCTAGCAAATAGCACTCGACCCGATATAGCATTTGCTATAAATCTATTGGCAAGATTTAGTTCTTCACCAACACGACGACATTGGAATGGTATTAAACATGTCCTTAGATACCTCCAAGGAACTATTGACCTCGGATTATTTTATTCAAATAAAAATGATCCAATATTAATTGGGTATGCGGATCCTGGTTATCTTTCCGATCCGCATAAGACACGTTCTCAAACGCCTATTTATTTACATATGGCAATACCTTTATATCATGGCGCTCTACAAAGCAAACTATAGCAAAAACTTCTTCTAATCATGTTGAGATAATAGCCATTCATGAAGCAAGTCGAGAATGTGTATGGTTGAGGTCAATAATACATTATATTAGAGAGAATTGTGGTTTATCTCCCCAGAAGTGAGATTCCAACTCCTCTATATGAAGATAATGTAGCTTGTATAGCTCAATTGAAAGGAGGGGTATATCAAAGGAGATAGGACAAAACACATTTCACCCAAATTTTTCTTTACTCATGAACTTCAAAAAGAATGGTGATATTGATGTATTTCAAATCCGGTCATGTGACAATCTTGCAGATTTATTCACTAAGGCTCTTCCGACTGCAACCTTTGAGAAATTGAGATATAAAATTGGTTTGCGTCGGTTCAAAGATTTCAAGAGTTCATCTCAACAGCGGGAGTGTTGAGATTAATACCCGTCGATGTATGGATTCTTCATATTCCTCGAGAATGACCAATGAAGGAGGCGTAATTTCGAAATTACGGTTTCTCACTGCTCATCCGGACGAAATTATTACTACAATCGAACAGTTTTCGGAATGTTCCTCTAGCAACAAGACTTATGTAGAAGTAAAATCTTCCTTAAGATTCTTCTTGTGGAAGACAATAAAATTAATGTGATGGTAACGAAATCGATGATGAAGCGGTTGGGTCACGACATAGAAGTCGTAAATAATGGAGTTGAAGTTGTGCGTACATAAAAAGAATATTGTACTCTTTTTCCCTTAATC
>JAHSUH010001227.1:0-145000 GCA_025388415.1 Cynanchum wilfordii | reverse complement strand
TATATATATATATATATATATAAATCAATGATTTCTTTTTTAGAGCCTTTGTTTTAGTTACATATTTATTATAATAAAAAATAAATATAATATTATATTTTTCAACTAAGTAATTTTATAATTACAGAATTGTATGAATCATCAAAAACCTTTAAGAAGACGGTGAATTAAGAAAGTTGTAAATATTATTTATGTATATATAAATTGTTATTTGACTGAGAAAATATTGGCGTATCAGCAGCATATATTTAGCATATTAGTTGTATATATATTTAGCTTCTATGTTGCCTTATATTGTTTTTGAGATCTTGTAATTAGTTGTAGTATAACCTAATATAGGAAGGTGTATAATCTTTTAAGGGATGGATCTTAGATTGATATTTTCTATATTCTTCTCTTGGTCTGTATATATGTTGGTGTTAAGATTGAATAGAACACGCAATTTTCCAACCATCTCTAAAATTGATTTTGTGACATGGTATTGGTATCAAAGCCATGGCTGGAAAAGACAGAAATACTGAAGTGATTCAAAGAAAGACTATTTCCCCATATGATATTACTTCTAGTGATAATCCCGGAAGTCTAATAACACAGATTCAACTGAAGGGTGAAAACTATGATGAATGGGCTCGTTCTCTTCGGACTGCGCTGAGAGCGAGGAAGAAGTTTGGCTTTGTTGATGGAACAATCAAATGACCTGATGAGGAATCACCAGATCTTGAAGATTGGTGGACTAATAATTCGTTATTGGTCTCGTGGATTATGAATACAATTGAGCCTTTGCTGCGTTCAACCATCTCACATATTGAAGTAGCGCAAGATCTTTGGGAAGACATACAAGAACGTTTTGCAGTAGCCAATGGCTCACGCATACAACAACCGAGGTCCAAGCTTGCAGATTGCAGACAAAAGGGACTGAGTTTAGTTTCCTATTACAGGAAGCTAAAGAAAGTATGGGAAGAATTGACTAATTACGAGCAGATTCCAACGTGCAAGTGCGGATTGTGCAGGTGCAAACTCGAATCTGCTTGGGAGAAATTGCGTGAAGAAGAAAAAAGTTCATCAATTTCTCATGGGTCTTGATGAAAATCTGTATGGAACAGTGAGATCCAATATACTGGCGCAAGATCCTTTGCCAAGTTTGAATAGAGTTTATTCAATTCTAGTGCAAGAGGAACGTGTTAGAACCATTGCTCGAGGGAAAGAAGAACGAGGTGAAGTTATGAGTTTTGCAATACAGGCTGCATCAAAACCTCGAGGCCGAGGTGAAGGAAAGGACAAGAATGCAACATGTAGCAACTGCAATTGCACAGGACATGAATCCGATAGCTGTTTTGAACCGATCGGATATCCTGAATGGTGGGGAGATCGTCCTAAAGGGGTTGGACGAAATAAAGGAGGGCAATACTCTTCACATTTTGGGAACAAAGGATGTGAAGGAGTGAAGGCTATTATGAATATTTGTATGTCAATTACCTTCACTATCTTCATACCTAAATTATCTCCATACCTAAATTATCTCGATTACCTTCACTATCTCCATACCTAAATTATCTCCATTACTTTCACTATCTTCATACCTAATTACTTTCACTATCTCCATTATGGTTATTATTTACATTATCTCTACTACATCTTCATCCCTATAAATAGGGGTTAAAATGTGTAGTTTTGAACACACAAGAATATATATGAAATATACAAGAAAGCTTCTCTCAAGAAAGCTTATCTTCTCTTTGATCTCAAGCTTACATTTTGTTCTATATTTCTTTTAGTAACAATAGTTTTATAACACGTTATCAGCACGAGTCTCTAACCAACTAAGACTAGCACGAGGCTCTACTACCGAGTAACATATTTTTGAAGTTTATTTGAAGAATAATCAGGTACGTTATTTACCATTATGGCAAATCTCACTAAGCTTGACTTTGTGGCTCTTGATGTTACCGGAAAAAACTATTTATCATGGATATTAGATGCCGAGATGCATCTTGCTGCAATGGGTCCGGTAGACACCATTGTACAAAAAAATGTCACAACAAAGCACAAGATCGTGCCAAAGCTATGATTTTTCTCCGTCATCATCTTCATGAGGATTTGAAAAATGAATATCTTACCGTGAAAAATCCCCTTATTTTGTGGGGAAATTTGAAAGATAGATTCGACCACCAGAAGATGGTCGTTCTCCCTAAAGCACGGTATGATTGGTTGCACTTGAGGTTGCAAGATTTCAAATCCGTAAGTAACTATAATTCTGCGATGTTTAAAATTGTTTCACAATTAAAATTATGTGGAGTTGATATAACAGATGATGATATGTTGGAGAAAACATTCTCCACTTTCCATGCCACTAATATTATCTTGCAGCAACAATATCGTGAAAAAGGCTTCAAGAAATATTCCGAGTTAATTTCTTGTCTTCTTGTTGCGGAACAAAATAATGAATTATTGATGAAAAATCATGAAACTAGACCAACAGGCTCTACTCCATTCCCGGAAGTGAATGCTGTTAGAAAACATGATCCCAGAAGAGATCATGGTCGTGGTCGTTTCCGTGGTCGTGGTCGTGGTCGTAAATATGATCATGGACAAACTCGTGATAAATTTGGCCCTTATAATCGTCATTCAGGTGCCAAAAATGATGACCACCCGAAATGGACAAAAAATAATGAGAAAAGAAACATTGTTCCGAAAAATTATGAAGATAAATGTTATCGATGTGGTATGAAAGGTCATTGGGCCTGTGTTTGTCATACGGCAAGACATCTTGTTGATTTATATCAAGCATCTATTGAAAAGAAAGGCAAAAATGTTGAAGTAAACTTTACTTCTCAAAATTCCACTTATGAAAGAAATAATGATGATGATGATCTTGAAAATATTGATGTGGCTCACTTGGATGTAGCTGACTTTTTCGAACATCCGGAAGGAAAAATTGATCATTTGATCGGGGATGGAAGTGTCCGAAAGAACTAGAATATGATATTATATGTAATATATTATCTTTTGTTATTTAATATTTTAATGTAATATATTTCACCTTTTAGAATTTTTATTATCTTATATTTAATGTTTCTGTTTATAAATATTTTGTTATTTTGTTATTATTAATGAGCTTATTATTAACTCACAGCCTGAAGTTTGTGAGATTATTTGCTTAATTCACAACCAGAAGTTTGTGAGATTATTTACATTGCATATTATTAACTCACAACCTGAAGTTTGTGAGATTACCAAATGGCTATAGTCCCCTTTTATGGGTTGAATGATGACATTGAAAGTGTGTGTCTAATTGACAGTGGAACTACGCACACCATACTGAAATACGAGAAATATTTTTCTCATTTGAATGTGGGAGAAACAAGTGTTACCACAATAAATGGTAGTGTAAAACTTATTGAAGGCTCCGGAAGAGCTAATATAATATTACCGGGAGGAACTATGATTGCTATTGATAAAACACTATTTTCCTCGAAGTCTCGAAGAAATCTATTGAGTTTTAAGGATATCCGACATAATGGATATCATATTGAGACTATGGAAGATAACGGTCATGAATATTTGGCTATTACGAAAATGACCTCCGGTAATAAACATTTGTTGGAAAAGCTACCATCTTTATCCTCTGGCCTATATTATGCTAAAATTAATGACATTGAGGCGCATCATTATGTAAACTAGAAGTTTACTAATCCCGTTACTTTTAAAATTTGGCATGATCGTTTGGGTCATCCGGGATCAATTATGATGCGAAAAATTATTGAGACAACGCATGGTCATCCTTTGAAAAATCAAAGGGGTTTTGACGCTGATAAACTTTCTTGTGCTGCATGTTCTAAAGGGAAATTGATTATAAGGCCATCACCATTAAAAGTAGGAGTTGAAAGTCCTACATTTCTAGAACGGATTCATGGAGATATATGTGGACCGATTAGTCCACCTTGTGGGCGCTTTCGATATTTTATGGTTTTGATTGATGCATCGACCCGATGGTCACATGTTTGTTTATTATCTACTCGACACCTTTGGCGTTTGCGAGATTACTTGCCCAAATAATTCGCTTGAGAGCGTAATTTCATGATTATCCTCTTAAACGAATCCGTCTAGATAATGCTTTGGTGAATTTTCTTCGTATGCATTTGATTCTTATTGCATGTCGATTGGCATAATTGTGGAACATCTTGTAGCTCATGTTCACACACATAATGGTCTAGCTGAATCATTTATCAAAAGGCTACGATTAATTGCTAGACCATTATTGATGAAAACAAATCTCTCTACAACGGCCTGGGGGCATGCTATTTTACATGCCGCGAAGACTTGTGCGTTTAAGGCCATCGAGTTATCATAAATTTTCTCCACTACGGTTTGGCTTTTGGTTCGAGCCTAATATTTCTTATTTGAGAATTTTTGGGTGTGTTGTATATGTTCCTATTGAACCAACCCAACGAACAAAAATGGGTCCTCAAAGAAGATTGGGGATATATGTTGGGTATGACTCCCCGTCTATTATAAGGTATCTTGAACCTTTGACAGGGGACGTTTTTACAACAAGATTTGTTGATTGCCATTTTGATGAGAATTTGTTTCCCAAATTAGGGGGAGAGAATAAATGGCATAAAATTGAACTTGTGTGGAGAACATCATTGAATCATTTAGATCCACGCACAAATGTGAGTGAACTGGAAGTTCAAAAGATAATTCATTTGCAACAAATTGCAAATCAACTGCCAGATTCTTTTGCTGACTCTAGAAGAGTCACTAAATCGCATATTCCAGCTATAGATGCTCCTATACGAATAGAAGTTCCTGAAGAACAAAAAGTAAATCCTATAGTTGTTGAATCAAAAGCACGCCAGAAGCGTGGCCGCCCCCTTGGTTCTAAAAATAAAAATCCTCGAAAGAAAAGAGGATTAAATGATCCAGAAGATCATGATGAAAACCAAGGGACAACCGATGATAAGATTCCAACTACAAATGATGAAGAGAATTCAGAAATCTCTATTAATTATACAACTTCGAATAAAAGTTGGGATCGAAGTAAAATTTCTATTGATAATGTTTTTGCATATAATGTAGCCCTTGATATTGTCAAGGATAATGAGGATTTAGATCCTTCATCAGTTGAAGAATGTCGGCATAGAATTGATTGGCCTCAATGGAAAGATGCGATTCAATCGGAGTTAAATTCGCTTGCAAAGCGAGAAGTTTTTGGACCTGTAGTCCAAACGCCATATGGTGTAAAACCCGTTGGTTATAAATGGGTGTTTGTGCGAAAACGAAATGAGAATAATGAAGTCGTAAGATATAAAGCACGACTCGTCGCACAAGGCTTTTCACAAAAGCCAGGAATTGATTATGATCAAACTTATTCACCCGTTATTGATGCGATTACACTCCGATATCTTATAAGTTTAGCAGTTCATGAAAAGGTGGATATGCGTCTAATGGATATTGTTACAGCTTATCTATATGGAAGCCTTGAAAAGGAAATTTATATGAAAATCCCTGAAGGATTAAAATTACCAAAGGCTTCTAATGGCCCTCGTGAAGAATTATTCTAGTAAAATTACGAAAATCATTATATGGGCTTAAACAATCTGGACGCATGTGGTACAATCGCCTTAGTGAATTCTTATTGAATTCAGGATATAAAAATGACCAAATCTGTCCATGCGTATTTATTAAGAAATCAGATTTTGGTTTTGTGATTCTTGCTATATATGTTGACGATATTAATCTCATCGGAACTCCGGAAGAGCTCCGAGAAGCTATAGATTGTTTGAAGCGAGAATTTGAAGTTAAAGATTTTGGGAAAACCAAGTTTTGTCTTGGGCTTCAAATTGAACATGTGAAAGATGGAATTTTTGTCCATCAGTCAACATATACAGCTAAGGTTTTGAAAAGATTTTTCATGGACAAAGCACATCCATTAAGTATTCCAATGGTCGTGAGGTCACTGGATGTAAATAAAGATATTTTTAGACCTCGAGAAAATGATGAAGAACTACTTGGTCCTGAAGTACCATATTTAAGTGCTATTGGTGCATTAATGTACCTAGCAAATAGCACTCGACCCGATATAGCATTTGCTATAAATCTATTGGCAAGATTTAGTTCTTCACCAACACGACGACATTGGAATGGTATTAAACATGTCCTTAGATACCTCCAAGGAACTATTGACCTCGGATTATTTTATTCAAATAAAAATGATCCAATATTAATTGGGTATGCGGATGCCGGTTATCTTTCCGATCCGCATAAGGCACGTTCACAAACTGGCTATTTATTTACATATGGCAATACTGCTATATCATGGCGCTCTACAAAGCAAACTATAATAGCAACTTCTTCTAATCATGCTTGAGATAATAGCCATTCATGAAGCAAGTCGAGAATGTGTATGGTTGAGGTCAATAATACATTATATTAGAGAGAGTTGTGGTTTATCTCCCAAGGTGAGATTCCAACTCCTCTATATGAAGATAATGCAGCTTGTATAGCTCAATTGAAAGGAGGGTATATCAAAGGAGATAAGACAAAACACATTTCACCCAAATTTTTCTTTACTCATGAACTTCAAAAGAAGGGTGACATTGATGTGCTTCAAATCCGATCATGTGATAATCTTGCAGATTTATTCACTAAGGCTCTTCCGACTGCAACATTTGAGAAATTGAGATATAAAATTGGTTTGCGTCGGTTCAAAGATTTCAAGAGTTCATCTCAACAGGGGGAGTATTGAGATTAATACCCGCCGATGTATGGATTCTTCATATTCCTCGAGAATGACCAATGAAGGAGGCGTATTTTGAAATTACGGTTTCTCACCTGCGCATCGGACGAAATTATTACTACAATCGAACAAGTTCGGAATGTTCCTCTAGCAACAAGATTTCCTAGAGAAGTAAAATCTTCCTTAAGATTCTTCTTGTGGAAGACAATAAAATTAATGTGATGGTAACGAAATCGATGATGAAGCAGTTGGGTCACGACATAGAAGTCGTAAATAATGGAGTTGAAGTTGTGCGTACATAAAAGAATATTGTACTCTTTTTTCCTTAATCGAATTTTTTTCCCACTGGGTTTTTATCCGATAAGGTTTTTAACGAGGCATATTCTTTATGTAATGGATATCCAAGGAGAAGTGGACCATGAAGATTCATCACATTGAATGGAAGTGATAAGGTTTTCATGAGACATATTTATTTACAATGGACATACAAAAAAGGGGGAGTATTATGAATATTTGTATGTCAATTACCTTCACTATCTTCATACCTAAATTATCTCCATACCTAAATTATCTCAATTACCTTCACTATCTCCATACCTAAATTATCTCCATTACTTTCACTATCTTCATACCTAATTACTTTCACTATCTCCATTATGGTTATTATTTACATTATCTCTACTACATCTTCATCCCTATAAATAGGGGTTAAAATGTGTAGTTTTGAACACACAAGAATATATATGAAATATACAAGAAAGCTTCTCTCAAGAAAGCTTATCTTCTCTTTGATCTCAAGCTTACATTTTGTTCTATATTTCTTTTAGTAACAATAGTTTTATAACAAAGGCAACATAGAAGCTAAATAATATATACCACTGATATGCTAAATATATGCTAAATATTGCTGCTCATATGCCAATAGAAAAAAATTACGGATGAAAGAAAATAAAATTTAGTACCAAATATTTAAAATTTTGGTACATTTGATTTATTTCTAATCTTTTAGATTTTAAATAAATTAAATTGTAGTAATTTTGATTTGTTAGATAAATAAAGATAAAAAACTACTTAAAATTTAAAATATCGGAACATAATATTTTAACGATTAAAATATATCAAACTAAAATAATCTTAGAATTTTAATAACTACTAAATTTGTATAAAATATAATATTAAATGACCCAAAGTTAAATGGGTAGGCTGATGTTGGATATCTTTATGATCCACATAAGACACGTTGTCAAACTAACTATTTATTTACATATAGGTAATACTGCAGTATCTAGTGATCTACAAAGTAAACTATAGTAGTGACTTCTTCCGACTTCTTCTAATTATGTTGAGATAGTCGAGAATGCGTATGGTTGAAATCAATAATTCATTATATTAGAGGAAGTTGTGGCTTATCCAAGAGATTCCAACTCCTCTATATGAAGATAATGGAGATTGTATAGCTTAATTGAAAGGATGATATATTAAAGGAGATAGGACTAAACATATTTCACCTAAATTTTTCTTTACACATGAACTTCAAAATAATGGTGAAATTAATGTGCTTTAAATACGGTCATGTGATCTTGTATATTTATTCGACTGCATCGAATTAAAGATCTCTAAAGTTTATTTCATTCGGGGGAGAAATTTACGCATTAAGAATAATATACTCTTTTTCCATTACTAATCTAGTAAGATTTTAACTAGGCATATTTTTTACACAATGGACATCCAAGAGTGAGTGTTATGAATCCTCAAGATTCATATCTCCGGTATCCGAACCTACACAGGCCAACTAATCCGGATTCGGCCTGGGGTGCGCTCGCAGAGTCCAACTCTTACTCTTACTCGAGGGTGAGGGTCCGGCCCAAAACTTTTTAACGTGGCATTAACCACCTCGGGGGATTCGAAACCTCGACCATCCGCCCCGAGGAGAAGCATTACGAGTCCGCTAGCAGGTTATCTAGGACTTCTTTATTTCCTACTTTATCTAGAGTTTTATCCCTATAACTAGACAAATATTGTACCAGAGAATACATCAATAAAATTACTTTCTATTCATTCTCTCTATATTGTCTCTATTTTTTGTCTATTATCATTAGTTTTATAACACTATCTAATTTTAATAAAGATTAATTTGAATGTAGACATAAATTAAAAGATAAAATAAAAAATAAAAAATAAATGAGAGAGATGAGTGATATTTATAATGGATCAAATGTAACTGGGCTTTTTCTATGTGTTGAAAACTGGACTTGACAATAGAAAGAAAGTTTCTAATACAAATTATTTTTTTACACAGCTACCAAACTCATTCAAACTTTCAATCCAATTCCTTTTTTTTTATAAAAATAATTAATTAATAAATGTTAATAATGAAGTATCATGTAAAATTTATTAAATTTTGTCAAAAAAAAAATGTAAAATTTATTAAATAATTTATAGAAAACTATTATTAATTTTACTATTGTGTTTAATTTTGCATCAAATATTATGAATATTTATAGTTTCTATTGAATAATTTTTTTTAATGTTATGGTTTAAATTAAGAATTATAATATGCTATTTTTTAGAGGGCTTTTGTGTCTTTTTTTTAAAAAAAAGAACAGGAAGTCCCATATCGAAATTTTTAGTTGTGACGGAGTACAGTCACAAAAAACCTCTACTCTCACTCGATCGAATAAGAATTAATTTTAATATAAATATGTTTTAAAGACTCCTCCTATAATTAATACCCATTCAAACACTTTGTAAGTAAAAGAGTGTCTGAAGGCAAAATCCATTGTTTTCGAATTTGCTCCGACCAACGGTTCCACTCCTTAACATTGTTTTATTTCAATTATTATTTTTTCTTTCGAAAATCTTTCTTGCATTTAATGTTAAGAATTTCACTTAAATTAAAAAAATATGAACTGTACTTAATTACTTTGTTTATTGATTTAAAATTAAATGTCTTAGATTTCTATTTTTTTAAAAAAAGGAAATACAAACAACTTTCACTACTAATTAAGTATTAACATGATTAATTAGTTAAATTCAATTATTATTATTAATTAATTCATCAATTTTTTACTTGTTATTGGATAAACTTTTATATTTTTAATATATATTAATATTGAAATATTTTCTCATTAAAAAATTTAAATATTTTTTTTATATGAATAGTTAATAAATAATTATTCTAAAATATTAATTGAAAGAAAAATATAAATAGATATTATATTAATATTATATAATAACAAGAGTATATAAATATATTATCAATGTTTATAAAGAAATAAATATTAAGAAAAAATATATCTTATAAAAGTCCAATATTATAGATTAGTAAAAAAAAAGAAAAAAAAAATTATGAAATTACATTAATTAAATAAAAATTTATAGTGGTTAGCAGCCACGACTAGTTCTCAACGAACTCCATCTGTAATTAGTGTATGGCCAATGCTTTTATTTCTTTGGCAACAAAATCTGTTATTAGCTATATATATATATATTCTAGGAGTATTTTGTTTTTGTTTTAGCTTTTTTTTTTTTTTACATCTACGTTATTATTTTAATTAATAAAGTGCACATGGGTTGTAAGTGGGAAGTTTTAATTTAATTACTTTTCCGCTAAAGATTTCATATGGTATCTTCATTGACTAATCCGGCAGGGATCTATGAGAGGTGACTCCCAAGATCATAACAATATAGTTGAAATTACAAAATGAAGTCATCTTAAGTATGTGTCAAACTCAAATCTTTCACTTGATAAATCAGGTGAGACATCTAAATAAGACAAACCAAACTAATTAAGTTATTACCTATTCCTAAATTAACGTGTTCCGAACAAATGAAGTACGACCTTTTCTAAAGCAAATTTAGAATCAAACACATTTATTTTAGCTATTTAGATAAATTTGAAAAATCACTCAAATGTTAAAAGATAAAACACTAATCAAATCTAGATTGAAAATTAAAATAAGTTAATAGTGTATATAGATATAAGTGAGTTTATTATTTATTAGAATGAGGTTGTTTTGTTAATTATAACCATGTGTATGTTATTGTAAAATTGACATTTGTGAATGTGTTTATATGTTATTGTGCATAATTTGATGGTCACATTATGCACATGGAAAAAAGTTCTTTGATCTTTACACTATTTATGTGGTAAAAAAAGGGGATTTAGTAGGTAATTAAGTAACATAGCATTTTTAGTTGAAAATATCAAGTTGGATATCCCAAACTAGAATAATGCACTAGTGCAATCTATCAAAAGATTGTATAATATGCAATTATGGACCAAACAAATAAATAAAATATATGTATCTTTTTGTAACCCATAGGTTAACAAGTTAAGGGAAGATATAACATCTTCTATGTTAGACACCTCATTAAGAATTACCTATTCAATAAGTTACCGTCAAATAAAATAATAAAATAATATTATAGTAGTAATTTTTAGTTATTTTAAAGTAAATATAAACATAAAAATGGTAAATTATGAATTTTGATAAACATCTTACTATTTTTTCCACAAATCTTACTAATTGATGAAAATATAAATATATTACCATTTTTTTTTCCACAAATCTTAATATTGATTAAAAAATCAATACATCTTACCATTCTTTTAAAATAAATTTTACTATTTCAACAAACTAAAACATTTTACCACTTTTTTTACAAATCATATCATTTGTTTTAGAAATCTTACTATTTGAGATTTGATCGCTTAAAATTTTATTAATGTAAGTTGAATAAAGACAAATTGACAAATTTAAAAAACTAAATTAAACTCCATAAATGAAACTTACTAGCTTTCCTAAAGTCCATGAGCTTCTCGTTAATGCTTCTACTCATTATACCCATTAGGTTCCCCTAAATCAATATCTATGATATTTTGTGGATCTTGAGGGTTTAAAAAATTATTGTTTAATATATTCTTGTTTTTCAAAATTAAAAATTAAAAATTTATTGGAGAAATGGGAAGATTGGCAAATCTTCAAATTTTCAAATTAGGAGTGGATTAGGTTTTTTTTTTTTTTTGACATTTTTAACCTTTCAATTTAATTAATTTTATTTAAAAAAGAAAATAAGTTGACTAATCATTGACCGTCAATAAACTGATAGAATGATAAAAAATGACAAATTATAAAGTTAAATAATGAAAAAAATGGTAATATATTTATTTTTTCATCAATTAATAAGATTTGTGAAAAAAATAGTAAGATGTTTATCAAAATTTATAACTTACCATTTTTATGTTTATATTTACTTAAAAATGGCTAAAAATTTACTACTATAATATTATATTATTATTTTATTTGGTCAAAATTTATTGGTAACTTATTGAATAGGTATTTCTTAATGAGGTGTCACCCTTTAACTTGTTAACCTATGAGTTAAAAAAAAATACATGTATTTCATTTACTGGTTTGATCCATAATTGCATATGATACAATCTTTTGATAGATTGCACCAGTGCATCATTCTAGTTTGGGATATCCAACATGATATAATTACCTACTAAATCCTCTTTTTTTACCACATAAATAGTGTAAACGAGTCGAGTCGAGTCGAACTGAACATCAAAAGTTTGAGCTTGGTTTGTTTAATTTTTGAACGAGTTTCGAGTAGGCTTGAAAATTAATGGAGATTAAAAAATTGATTGAGCTTGGTTTGTTTAATAAACAAAAGAGCTCGAACGAGCTTTGTTCATGAACAGTTTGATTTGTTTATAGCTCTAGGAGAAAGTAAGGGAAGGAGAACCGCCACTTTTTTAGGGTTTGTCAAAAAGGTAGAAGGAGAGTTGAGTTTGGATACTAGAGAAAGTAAAGAAAGGGGAGTCGTCACTATAGATTAGGGAAAATGAGACAAAAAATTTATATATATACCCTAATTTAAATATTAAGAGTTTTTTAAAATAATATATAAATATTTATAATTTGTTCATGAATGCTTGATTATGTTCGCGTACACTATTCGAGTATGCTTGAAAATTAATCGAGCATAAAAAATTGTTTGAGTTTGTTTCTTTAATAAACAAAGGAGTTTGAATGTGTTTAATTTTTGAATATTTTTGAATATTTTTGTTTCTTTAAATGTGTTTGATTCTAAATTTTCTTTTGAAAAGGTCATACTTAATTTGCTCAGAACACATTAATTTAGGAACATATATTAACTTAATTAGTTAGATTTGCATTACGTAGATGTCTCACCTGAATTATCAAGTGAGAGATTTGAGTCCGATACATGCTTGAGACAGCTTCATGTTGTAATTTTAATTATATTGTTATAATCTTAGAAATCACTTCCCATGGATCCCTGTCGGATTAGTCAATGAGGATACTGTGCGAAATCTTTAGCGGGAAAGTAATTAAATTAAAACTTCCCACTTACAAATCACGTGCATTTTAGTGATTAAAATAAAATAATAACGTAGATGCAAAAAAAAAACAAAAACAAAAAAAAAAAAAAAAAAAAAAAAAAAAAAAAAAGATTTTGTTGCCAAAGAAACAAAAGCATTGGTCGGAGTGTAACCGTTGGTCAAACAAAAAATAATAATAAAATTGTTAATATTTTGAAATAAAAAAATTTTAAAGAGTGTAACTGTTGGTCGGAGCAAATTCGAAAACAATGAATTTAACCTTCGAACACTCTTTTGCTTACAAAGTGTTTGAAAGTTACTAATTATAGGAGGAGACTTCAAACAATGTTTATTTTGTAGAATCTCTAAAATTAGTTCTCGACGATTAAAAAAAAAAAGTTTGGACAAACAATTCAACAAAAGATTGATAGAATTTGAACTTTCAATCACTTACTTAAGAGACGAAGCGCTGAACCACTATGTCAATCCCCTTTATTAAAATTTAGCTAGTTTGACTATTTGAGTTCTAGGTACTATAATTTTAAGTGCATTTTCAATATTTCACTAATTTTGCAATAATAATGATTTTAAAAAAAAAAAACAAAAAGTTTTGAAAAATAACCTGCATTGTTTGTAAAAAAATAAATAAAGTAATGGTTCATATTTTTGTGAGTTATTTAGGAGCAAACAATGAAGATAAAAGAATTTTTTTTTTTTAGCTGAATAGAGAGATTCTTCTTGTAGAAAAACTAGATTATTTCTCAATTTCACATTTTTTTTAATCATAATTTTTATTATAAAAATTGTAAAATATCCAAAATGCCTCTAAAAATAGTTCTTAAAAATTAAGTGGTCAAATTGACAGAAAATGATGAAATTTGATAAAAATTAAACATTTAAAAACTAATTGGAAAATATAAAAATTAAACATTTAAAAACTAATTGGAAAATATAAAAATATATAAATATATTGTTTTTCCTTGTAAGGAACGGTTCTGAGGTGTGAACGGAAAGTCATAAGTGTCATTATTTCTCCAATTAATTGTCAACTTTGAAATTTTGAAATTTTGTTTTTTTTTTGAGCGAGTTGCTTAGAATCTTTTAGATTATAGGTAAGATTATTACTAAATGAATTATGTCATTTTAATCACTTTCCAAGCAAAAATTTATTATTATTATTATTTTTTAAAAAAAAAAAATGTAACACAATTGATAGCAAATCTCACTTATATTTAAAATATCTCGTTTTAGACAAATTAAAAAAAAATAATAATAATGTAACTTAATTAATAGAAACTTCACTTATATTAAAAACATATCCTTTTAGACAAATTATAAACAAAAATACTACAAATTTGAAAAAAAAAAAAAAAAAAAAAAAGAGGTAGATTTTTTTTTTTTTCTCTCTATCCCTTGAGACACACACACCTAATGGCCTGTGAAACTGTTTATTTAAAGCGCACTCTTTTATCTCTAAATGTATATTCTCATCATCTCTTCTAATTAAGAGCACTTCAAATCATCTCTTCGGTGAGACAAACTGCTCTCCATCCACCGGTATCATACCTTGAGCCTCTTGCAGAATTTCTATCAACGCGAAGTTTAAGGTAATTTGAACACTATAAAATATGTAAGAATCAAACACATAGGTTAATCAATCTTATATATGTATATATAACTTTGTTGTGTTTTGTTTTGGGGGGAAGGGATATGAGCAAAGGTGGCACTGGCTCATGTACATTTCTGCGCTTTTTTATGTTAATTGTTTAATCTAGGAGAAGGTAAAGACATTTTAAATTCTTGTGACCAAGTTTTTGTTATGTTTTAAGATTCTCTTGTCCGCTACAACCGTCTTATGCCTCATGTGATTTTATCAGATTTTCCCTATATATATACAGTGGGTGTTTTCAGCATTAATGCACGAATCAACCCAGAAATAGTGATAAGCTTAATTTAGTTTTTCATGATCCGGAGTTCGAGATATATATGTATATGTATAAAAATGGTCCTTTTCTTGACAAATAACGGGTGGGGGCTTAGTTTCAAACGGAATTGAAGAACCTTAATTTCATATAATTTTTTCACTGACAGAGAGAATTTTAACATTTTTCAGTGACCGACCATACGATGAAGATGAATATGGTTCACTCCTTAGCCATTGTTGCAATTCTTGCCCTTCTTCTACCCTTGAGTTCTTGTGATCTCGTTGATGATACATGCAAGAAAACCCCAAATCCTAATCTCTGTACTTCCATTCTCCGATCAAATCCTAAGAGCAAAGGTGCCGACATTACAGGCCTAGCCCTAATCGGAGTTGACACAGTCAAGTCAAAGTCAACCTCAATAATTCAAGAAATAAGTCAGCTCTTGGGAACCAATCCGAACCTCAAAGCTCCCTTAAATAACTGCACCTACGATTACAAATTCATCTTGGATCATGACGTCACTGAGGCAAACGAAGCTCTGATCCAAGGGGATCCCAAATTTGCTGAAGAAAGCATGAATGATGCAGGCATTATGGTTCAAAGATGCGAAGATGGCTTCAAATCGTTTGGCAATTCTCCTTTGACTATCAAGAACAAGGAAAATCGTGATATTACTACTATTGCTTCAGCCATAATAAAAAAGCTTCTCTAAGTATAATAATAATAATGATGTTGGTGTAATAAATAATTTATAGTAAACTATTATTTGTTTTACTAATGTGTTTAAATTCGTATCAAATATATGGATATATATATATAGTTTCTATTGAATCAATTTTTTTAATGTTATGGTTTAAATTAAGAATTATAATATGCTATTCTTTAAAGGACTTTTGTGTCTTTTTTTTTTTAAAAAAAAAAAGGAAGTTCCATATCAAAATTTTTAGTTGTGACGGAGTATAGCCACAAAAAAACTCTACTCCCACTTAATCGAATAAGAATTAATTTTGATATAAATATGTTTTAAAGCCTCCTCCTATAATTAATACCATTTCAGACACTTTGTAAGCAAAAGAGTAACCAAAGGCAAAATCCATTGTTTTCGAATTTGCTCCGACCAAACGGTTACACTCCTTAACATTGTTTTATTTCAAAATATTAATAATTTTGAAACTTTGGTGCAATCTATCAAAATGGTGCATCCAATACAACTATGGAGCAATCCAATAAATGAATTACAAGTGTATTTTTGTAACCTACAATAGTAGGTTAACAATTTAAAGGGAGATGTGACATCTTGTATGCTTGACACATAATAAAAAATTACATATTCATTAGATTACCAAGAAGTTTTGACCAAATAAAATAATAATATAATAGTATAGTAGTAATTTTTGCTATTTTAAACTAAATATAAGCATAAAAATGGTAAGTTTGATACAAAAAATTGTAAGTTATCAATTTTTATAAACATCATAACATTTTTGCCATAAATTTTACTATTGATGCAAATATCATAACATCTTACCATTTTTTTCAAATATCTTACCATTTTTTTTATAAATTTTACTATTTCAAGATACTCAAATATCTTACACTTTTTTTTTTTCACAAATCTTACTATTCAAATTTTTGGTCACTTAAGTTTTTATTAATGTAAGTTGAATAAAGAATATAGTAACTTTTACAACAAAAATGGTAAGGTATTTAGTTCTATAAACATCTTACCATTTTTTACACAAATCTTACCATTTTTTTTACAAATCTTAATATTGATGAAAATAATCAAAACATATTACTTTTTTTAAAATAAATTTTACGATTTAAAAGAACTAAAACAACTTACTACTTTTTTCCACAAATCTTACTATTCTAGATTTTTTGGTTTTAAGTTTTTATTAATGTACGTTAGGTAAAGAATATAGTAACTTTTACAACAAAAATGGTAAGTTATGAAGTTGGGTAAACATTTTACTTTTTTTTCACAAATCTCACCATTTTTTCCATAAATCTCAGTATTGATAGAAAATAAAAACATCTTACCATTTTCTATATAAATTTTACTATTTGAAGAAATTAAAGTACCTTACAATTTTTTTTCACGAATCTTACTATTCAAAACATCTTACCATTTTTTTTATAAATTTTACTATTTGAAGAAACTAAAACATCTTACCTTTTTTTTTTCAAGAATCTTACCAATTTTTCAACAAATCTTACTATTCAAAACATCTTATCATTTTCTTTATAAATTTTACTATTTGAAGAAACTAAAATATTTTACCATTTTTTCACGAATCTTACTATTCAAAACATGTTATCATTTTTTCCACACATCTTACTATTTTCTTTATAAATTTTACTATTTGAAGAAACTTAAACATCTTACCATTTTTTTCTCAAATCTTAATATTCAAAACAACTTACCAGTTTTTCCAAACATCTTACCATTTTCTTTATAAAATTTTACTATTTGAAGAAACTAAAACATCTTACCATTTTTTTCATAAATCTTACTATTCAAAACATCCTAACATTTTTTCCACACAACTTACTATTTTCTTTATAAATTTTACTATTTGAAGAAATTAAAACATCTTACCATTTTTTTCACGAATCTTACAATTTTTTCCACAAATCTTACTATTCAAAATATCTTACCATTTTTTCCAAACATCTTACCATTTTCTTTATAAATTTTTCTATTTGAAGAAACTAAAACATCTTACCATTTTTTTTTCCACAAATCTTCCTATTCAAGATTTTGGTCACTTATATTTTTATTAATGTAAGTTGAATAAAGAATAAAGTAATTTTTACAACAAAAATAGTAACTTCTAAGAGATTACAAATTTGTACAACAATAATACCATCTTTTGCTTAAAATTTACTATTTATACATTAAAAAATAAAAAATTAATATGGTAATAAAAAATAAATATAATATAGTAACTTTTATACTAACAATGATAATTTTTATAAATTATCATAGTAACTTTTTATTGTATATTCGAGTAAAAAGTACAAAAAAAATATAGTAAATTTCGATATAAAAATATATTTTTTAAAGATATATTTTTATTTACGATTTTTTTATGATAATAATATTACTATTTTTTCATCAAATTTATTATCACTACATTTTAGTAAGATTTGTAAAAATATTGGGATTTGTGAATAGTAAGATTTGTAAAAAAAAAAAATTATGACCAAAATAGTAATATTTGTGAATACTAAGATTTACGATCAAAAATCTTGAATAGTAAGATTTGTGAAAAAAACAGAGTATCATTGATAACAGGTTGGATAGAATAGTAAACAGCGCAGGCGACATATTATTAATATCTAAATATTTGAATTTTAGAACTGATTAGAGAGGTTTTCTGCTTAACTTTATGATAAATTGTAAAATCTAAAATTGGTTCTTTAGGTTTTTGTCCACTCTTACCTTGATTACTTCTTTTGACTATTACTATTAGTTTCAGAATCATCCTAGATATTCTTTTGTTTTGTTTGAATTCAAATACTTAGACTTTTTTTTTTTTAAAAGGAAATAGCTTTGTTGTACCTGAGTATGAGGATGGAGGTTGGGATCAGAACAGGAACTATGGAAGAGGCAGGGGACGAGGTAGAGGTCGTAATTTCCGCGGACGTGGAAGAGGTGGATAAAATGGTCCCATGATGGATGCCCAAGAGGATATGGGAGGTTAGAATCAAGAAGCCCCCATTCAAGGTCGAGGTAAAGTTTATTTTATTAATTTATTCTTTGAAATGTTGTAATGTGTTGTGTTGGTTGGGTTCCCTTTTCTCTTTAGGGTGTTCCTTTCATGTCTGGAAAGATTTTTGTTTCTGTTTTTTTTTCTTCCCTTAAACAATAAAGTGCTAATCGAAGTGAATAGGTTTATGCATTTGAGTATTATGTGATTAAATCTCTTATCATCCTATCTATCTTGAGATGTCATGTCTTCCCAATATATTTTGTTTATTTATCCATCATTGGAAAATCTTACAACACTGCTCTTTGGTTAAAAGAGCTTCAAAACATCTTTTGTACCTTGTGGGTTTTTTAATTCTTCTTTTGTGTTTTGATGATTCTTCGTTACAATTGATAGTTACATTGTTAGAAAAAATAGAAAAATTTGATGCAGATTCTCTGTGGTGAGATAAGACTGAGTTTTGAAAATAGCATCATCACATTTACCTTAGTCCTTAGAAGGCAGCCAATCTGCAAGGTGAAGAACCTTTAAGGGTCCTAATTCCTCAATAGAAACTACCCTGGAAGAGTACTTGATAGTCCCTTCTGGCAGCTCTTTCTCTAAGGTTTGTAGCAACTCTTTCCATTTTACACAACGACCTTCATAATTTGCACTATATCCACATCATAGTTTTTAATCTTAGTAGCTAAAAGGGAATAATGTCTCTTACTATGTATAGCAAATCCTATTCCTATTAGGAAATAAGTTAGGAATTCATTTTCTTTTATTAGGACTGATTTATTTCCTAGAGTAGAGATGATTTATTTCCTAGAATAGAGATTCTTGTATCATTAGAATAGGAAGGTAAATATTTGATTTCCTGATTTTGTGTACAACAGTTTGTATATATACAACTTATACCTATCAATGAAGTTTAAGCCTTTAAAACCAAATTCTCTAAGGTTGTTGATTTTACGGTATCGGAGCCTAAGCAGATCTAATCCTTCATCATGGAAGACAAGAGTGACTCTGGTTTCTCATCTACAAAACAACCCCTCTCTCTTACAAACATGAACTCAATCTCAGTTCATGGAGATTCATCCTCGCTGCAGATTACAAATCACAAACTTGATGGAAATAATTTCCTCCAATGGTCACAGTCAGTTCTTATGGTTCTTCATGGAAGGGGAAAGGTGGGCTACATCACAGGAGAAGTCAAGAAGCCTAATTCTAATGACCCAGCCTATCAAACCCGGGAACTAACCAATTCAATTGTCATGGCTTGGTTGATAAATTCTATGGAGGTTCATATCAGTCGCACCTATCTATTCTTCAAAACAACAAACTATTTGGGATGCAATCAAGAAGAATTACTCAGACTTGGAAAATGCTTCGCAGATATTCGAAATCAAAACAAAATTGAAAAGTCTCAAACAAGATAACTTTGATGTTACTGGGTATTAAACCGCCCTCAAATTGCTCTTGCAAGAACTAGATATATTTTATGAAGCTGATTGGGGAGATGTTTATGATCATGTCAAGTTCAAGCAACATCTTGAAAAAGAACGATTATATGATTTTCTTGTTGGTCTTAATCGGGATCTAGATGAGGTTCGTGGAAGACTCTTGGGTAGACGTCCACTTCCATCTATCAACGAGGCCTTTGCTGAGGTACGTCACGAAGAGAATCGAAAGAGAGTAACACTTGGCAAGAAGGCTGATCCTAAACCTGAAACTGTCATTGGGGGGAGAGTCCAGTAGAAAATACAGCCCTTTACACACGTGGTAGACTGGACAGTTCAACACGCTCTGGTGAGAATTCTCAATCTAACAAAACTTATAAGAAAGGGGAGAGACCTTGGTGCAATCATTGCAATAAGGTGGGACATTCTCGAGAAACTTGTTGGGATCTGCATGGAAAACTAGCAAATTGGAAGCCTCGAACTTCTAAGAAACCAAGAGCAATGATAGCTACATTTGGAGAAAATCGAGAGACATCCAACAATGGGGAGAGTACCAATGTGCAACTTACAAAGACTCAACTTGAGCAGTTGTTCCGCCTTCTTAATTCAGGTCATCAACCCATAACAGATACAACAGCAGCCTGCACTCTAGACTACAAAGGTACTGCTTGTCACACTAAAACCTTTGGATCCGAGTCTAATATTCCATGGATCTTAGATTCAGGAGCCTCGGATCACATGACAGGTAATGCTTCCTTGTTTCACTCTTATATACCGGTTAATGACAAATCTCACATTCAAATTGCTGATGATACTTTTTCTTCCGTGGCTGGAAAAGGTGGTGTGTGTTTTGAGTGAGTAAAAATGAATATCAAATAAGGCAAATAATCTCACAAAACAGTGTCACAAAATCAAACACAACTAAGGCAGAGTACCTATCGCATGCATATAGTAACACGGGAGTACCACGATTTTAAATTTATAAATATTGTATCCTCCGGAACGTTGGTGACGGCTGGTTAGTTTCTACCAATTATGACAAACTTTAAGGTTTGGGAATTAGTCCTATGTGTCCATTCAATTCAGGTATGTTTGTTTGAAGAATATTTAAAACAAGAATGGAAAAACAATTGACTAAGATCTCTAATGAAGTACGTATGATTAATTAAGTTGAACAATGTTCGAAAGTTCAGGTTGCAAACGGATCTAAGGCAATTATGAATTCGAATCGTCTTACTACCATACCCGAGTTATCTAAAGTGATTACTTCAATATGGTTGTCACAAGTAATCCTAAACCTTTGTAGATTAGTTATTAAGTCGTCAATTTAATAAGTTAATCTTAAGGTTTGCATTAATTATGAACTCGAGATTATTAGGCTACCTAACTTCAGTATGGTTGCCGCAAGTTATTAGACCTAATATGGCAATTTGTTAAATCTCCTATGGTTGGGTCTCCTTAAAAAATCGTCAATTTAATTAACTATTGTAGTATCATGCATCAACCTAAGTTTCATAGCATAAACTCAATACGAGAATCAAATCGAAAGCGTAAAACAATAAGCAATTCACAATGTAAATTAAAACGTATCTTTTCCGGAAATGTATAAATCATTAATTAATCAATCTAAATAAAGAGAATCCTAGGACACTGAATCATAACATATAAAGGAAAAGTAACACAAGAATGAAAAGAAAAGGAAAGAGAAAGTTGTCGTGTTGCTCACACTTGCTTCCATGGGCTAGCTTAATCCTCCGGACCTTGTCGAGACTTGTACTCTGGATCCTTATCTTGCTCAAAAGATCTTCAAAGATCACTCCCTCTCAACTAAATTATAGGGTATCCCTTATGGTTGAGGCTCAACCCTACACTCGAGAAGAAAGAAAATATGAAAACTGAAAACTCGATTGGAGCTTATTGTGAAATTCCTATTAGCTAGAAACTCGGAAATGCTCATGTTCCGAGTGATTCCGGTGTGTTTCAACAACCGAGGGGGTGCATCTATTTATAGGGGTGAAGCAGAGCTGAAAAGCAGTGAAATTTCAATGTGGGACATTCAAACGCGCCAAAGTTGCATTCAACACGCCCGTGTCGCGTGTCTCCAAAACGCCCGTGTTGAAAAATTGCAATTTTAGTCCTTGATTTCTCCCTTTCTTTAATTTTGGTCCCTGAAACTTCCGAAAGCGAAAACAGAAAGAATTTACGTAATTTTCATTCAATTAAGTCCAATTAACTCAGCTTACAAAAAAAAATAAAGTCCAATTAACTCCATAATTAACTCGAATTGAACACAATTAATCTATAAAAATACGATATAAAATCGAGTTATCAAAAGGCTCCATCCGATACCTTGGCAAAAATTTGATTCTTCACTTAGTTCTCCATATCCCTAAATTATCATGTAACTTGGTATCTATAAGTAAACTGACTCATGATCAGCAATGTTGTGCTAAGTTTTCCTCTCATTTTTGTGCAATACAGGAGCAGACCTCGGGGAAGACGATTGGCAATGCTAGAGAGCAAGGTGGACTCTACTTCTTTGTGGATGAAGACTCTACGAGAAACCAATCCATGTCTACCCATAGGACAGCCCTTACGGTTTCAAATAATGATGTAATCATGTTGTGGCATCGTAGGTTTGGCCATCCTAATTTTCAGTATCTTAAACGTTTGTTTCCCGAGTTATTCTTGAATAAAAATATCAATCTTTTTTCATGTGAAATTTGTCAACTTGCAAAGCATACTCGTGTTCCATATCCTCTTAAACCATACAGTGAGTCACGTCCTTTTTCATTAATCCATAGTGATATTTGAGGGCCATCTAGAGTGAGAAACATTTATGGAACTCGTTGGTTCATTTCATTTATTGATGATCATACAAGAGTATGTTGGGTGTATCTACTAAAAGAAAAATTTGAGGCTACAAATGTTTTTCAAAATTTCCATTCCATGATTCAAACCCAATTCCAAACTCAAGTCAAAGTACTTAGAACAAATAATGCTAGGGATTATTTTAACTCTGTTCTTAGTTCATATCTTTCTCAACATGGCATCATCCATCAAAGTTCTTGTGTTGACACACCACAACAAAATGGTGTTTCCGAAAGAAAAAATCGTCACTTGTTAGATGTTGCTAGATCCCTTATGTTTACCATGAACGTTCCCAAGTATCTTTGGGGGGAAACCGTGCTTATGGCCACATATCTTATCAATCGAATGCCATCTCGCATCCTTCAATATAAAACACCTCTTTCAATCTTACACACTTCCTATCCCAAGTTTCCCTCTTCTTATTTACCTCTCAAAGTGTTTGGATGCTCTGCCTTTGTACATAATCATAATTCGCATCTCTCAAAACTTGATCCAAAGTCCATAAAATGCATTTTCATTGGATATTCTCCTACTAAAAAAGGATATAAATGCTTCTCATCAACTCATAAATGTGTCGTTGTATCCAAATATGTCACCTTCCTTGAGTCTCAACCATACTTTCCCTCGCCTCATCTTCGGAGGGAGAACTTGATCGAAGAAGAGTCTCTAGCACCATCCTTACATTCTAATACCCCTTTGCCAATTCCACCTTAAAGTTTGGATACACTAGAATCAAACATCCCACAACACAGATTAGACATTTCGAATCTTTGTGTTTATTCAAGGACACATCCACAAAGGGTAGATATATCCCAGACTCAAGCTTGTCAAGAATCTACCCCAAAGGAATGCACTAGGACTGAGATCTCTCACCAAGTCAATGAAAATTCTACTCTTGAAGTCTCTACCAACGAACAACTCCCATCACATTCGGATGACTTGTCGATTGCTTTGAGAAAAAGGGTGAGAACTTGCACAAAGCACCCTATTTCTAATTTTGTTTCCTATGACAGGCTATCGTCAAATTTTCGTTGCTATGTTGCTAACATCTCTAAAATAGAGATACCAAAATCTGTTGATGAAGCTCTTGCTATTCCGGAATGGAGTCAAGTAATCAATGAAGAGTTAGATGCTTTAAAAAAGAATGAAACTTGGGATGTTGTTGATCTACCAAGGGGACAAAAAACAGTGGTTTGCAAGTGGGTATTCACCATCAAATATAATGTTGATGGGAGTGTGGAAAGCTACAAAGCAAGACTTGTAGCTAAGGGGTTTACTCAAACCTACGGTATTGACTACTTGGAGACCTTTGCACCTGTAGCCAAACTAATTACAATCAAAGTCTTGCTTTCTCTAGCTGCAAATCTAGACTGGCCTCTACAACAACTAGATTTGAAGAATGCATTCTTGAATGGAGATTTGCACGAAGAGGTTTATATGAATTTTCCTCCTGGTTTTGATAAAGATGGTGGGAAAGTAAGCAAATTGAGAAAATCATTGTATGGACTAAAGCAGTCTCCTAGAGCATGGTTTGATAAATAGTCAAACTAGCTAAATTTTAACAAAGGGGGTTGGCGTAGAGGTTCAGCGTTTCGTCTCTTAAACAAGTGGTTGAGAGTTTGAATTCCAACACTTGTGAATGAAAAATAAACTCCTTGGCCACGCGAGACCAAAACTAGCTAAATTTTTTTAAATATATAAAGAAAAGGCTAAAGATGTAGTTGGATAAATATAAATTCATATCAAATAAATACAAATTAAATGTTTAAGATTTAGTTGAAATATATATATATAGAATTGAATTGAGTATTTTTTTCATAAGCTCTTTTTCTTCTATAATTTTAATGAAATTTTGTTTACTTTTTAGTCCATGCATTAAAGTTTTAATTTAATTTCTTTTTTCTTTATACTTTTTTTTCATCTTCGTATCGATCTTTTGCTGAATTGTTTGTCCAAACCATTTTTTTTTAGTCATCGAGAACTAATTTTAGAGATTCTACAAAATAAACATTGTTTGTCTTGTTGCAATGTAAAAAGTTGACACTGTTGAATTGACTTGCTACAATCCAATTTTGCTAATGTGGTCTATACACATAAATACACAAAAAAAGTCTTCAAGTTTTTTTTTTTTTTTAAATCTAATTAATTACAAAATTTAAAGAGAAATGAAAATTACCGTTTCACCCCCTAATATCTCATCCCTTTTTTATCCATTGTTTTGAGTATCAAGTAGCATAAATCAGCTCTTTTAGTTTAAATGAAATTGTGTGATCGAATTCTTACTTAAAGTATTTAAAATTTGAAGTCAAATCTTACCGTCCACAAAAAAAAAACTTTACTCCTACTCGATCGAATAATTTTAATATAAATATGTTTTGAAGCCTCCTCCTATAATTAGTACCTTTCAAACACTTTGTAAGCAAAAGAGTGTCTGATAGTAAAATTCATTGTTTTCGAATTTGCTCCAACCATTACACTCCATAAAATTGTTTTATTTCAAAATATTAACAATTTTATTATTATTTTTTGTTTGACCAACGGTTACACTCCGACCAATGCTTTTGTTTCTTTGGCAACAAAATCTTTTGTATTTGTTTTTGTTTTTTGTTTTTTTTTCATCTTTAAATTGTTAACCTACTATTGTAAGTTACAAAAATACACTTGTAATTCATTTATTGGATTGCTCCATAGTTGTATTGGATGCACCATTTTGATAGATTGCACCAAAGTTTCAAAATTATTAATATTTTGAAATAAAACAATGTCAAGGACTGTAACCGTTTGGTCGGAGCAAATTTGAAAACAATGGATTTTGCCTTCGGTTACTCTTTTGCTTATTCGAAAACAATGGATTTTGCCTTCGGTTACTCTTTTGCTTATAAAGTGTCCGAAAGGGTATTAATTATAGGTGGAGGTTTTAAAACATATTTATATTAAAATTAATTCGTATTCGATTAAGTGGGAGTAGAGTTTTTTTGTGGTTATACTCCGCACAACTAAAAATTTCGATATGGGACTTCCTTTTTAAAAAAAAAAAAAAGACACAAAAGTCCTTTAAAGAATAGCATATTATAATTTTTTAATTTAAACCATAACATTAAAAAAAATTGATTCAATAGAAACTATATATATATATATATTCATAATATTTGATACGAATTTAAACACATTAGTAAAACTAATAATAGTTTACTATAAATTATTTATTACACCAACATCATTATTATTATTATACTTAGAGAAGCTTTTTGATTATGGCTGAAGCAATAGTAGTAATATCACGATTTTCTTTGTTCTTGGTAGTCAAAGGAGAATTGCCAAACGATTTGAAGCCATCTTCGCATCTTTGAATCATAATGCCTGCATCATTCATGCTTTCTTCAGCAAATTTGGAATTCCCAAGGATCAGAGCTTTGTTTGCATCAAAAAAAAAACCCCCCCCCCCCCCCCCCCCCCCCCCCCCCCCGGGGGGGTGGGGGGACCTAACAGTGACGTCATGATCCAAGATGAATTTGTAATCGTAGGTGCAGTTATTTAAGGGAGCTTTCAGGTTCGGATTGGTTCCCAAGAGCTGACTTATTTCTTGAATTATTGAGGTTGACTTTGACTTGACTGTGTCAACTCCGATTCGGGCTAGGCCAGTAACGCCGGCACCTTTGCTCTTGGGATTTGATCGGAGAATGGAAGTGCAGAGATTAGGATTTGGGGTTTTCTTGCATGTATCATCAACGAGATCACAAGAACTCAAGGGTAGAAGAAGGGCAAGACTTGCAACAATGGCTAAGGAGTGAACCATATTCATCTTCATTGTATGGTCGGTCACTGAAAAATGTTAAAATTCTATCTGTCGGTGAAAAAATTCTATGAAATTAAGGTTCTTCAATTCCGTTTGAAACTAAGCCCCCACCCGTTATTTGTCAAGAAAAAGGACCATTTTTATACATATACATATATATCTCCAACTCCGGATCATGAAAAACTAAATTAAGCTTATCACTATTTCTGGGTTGATTCGTGCATCAATGCTGAAAATACGCACGGTATATATATATATAGAGAAAAACTCGATAAAATCACATGAGGCATAAGATGGTTGTAACAGACAACAGAAATCTCAAAACATAACAAAAACTTGGTCACAAGAATTTAAAATGTCTTTACCTTCTCCCAGATTAAACAATTAACATAAAAAAGCGCAGAAATGTACATGAGCCAGTGCCACCTTTGCTCATATCCCTTCCCCCCAAAACAAAACACAACAAAGTTATATATACATATATATAAGATTGATTAACCTATGTGTTTGATTCTTACATATTTTCTGGTGTTCAAATTACCTTAAACTTAGCGTTGATAGAAATTCTGCAAGAGGCTCAAGGTATGATACCAGTGGATGGAGAGCAGTTTGTCTCACAAAAGAGATGATTTAATGTGCTCTTAATTAGAAGAGATAATGAGAATATACATTTAGAGATAAAAGAGTGTGCTTTAAATAAACGGTCTCACAGGCCATTAGGTGTGTGTGTCTCAAGGGATAGAGAGAGAAAAAAAAAATCTACCTCTTTTTTTTTTTTTTAAATTTCTAGTATTTTTGTTTATAATTTGTCTAAAACTAGATGTTTTTAATATAAGTGAGGTTTCTATCAATTGAGTAACATTATTAGTATTTTTTTAATTTGTCTAAAACGAGATGTTTTAAATACAAGTGAGATTTACTACCAATTGTTTTTTTAAAAATAATAATAATAATAATAATAAATTTTTGCTTGGAAAGTGATTAGAATGACATAATTCATTTAATAATAATTTTACCTATAATCTAAAAGATTATAAGCAATTCGCTCGAAAAAAAAAAATTTCAAAAAAAAAAAACGAAAGGAAAGTTGACAATTAATTGGAGAAATAATGACACTTATGACTTTCCGTTCACACCTCAAAACCGTTCCTTACAAGGAAAAACAATATATTTATATCTTTTTATATTTTCCAATTAGTTTTTAAATGTTTAATTTTTATCAAATTTCATCATTTTTTGTCTTTTTTTTTTAAAAAAAAAAAAATCTGTCAATTTGACCACTTAACTTTTAAGAACTATTTTTAGAGGCATTTTGGATATTTTACCATTTTTATAATAAAAATTATGATTAAAAAAATGTGAAATTGAGAAATAATCTAGTTTTTCTACAAGAAGAATCTCTCTATTCAGCTAAAAAAAATATGAACCATTACTTCATTTATTTTTTTACAAACAATGCAGGTTATTTTTCAAAACTTTTTGTTTTTTTTTTTAAAAAATCATTATTATTGCAAAATTAGTGAAATATTGAAAATGCACTTAAAATTATAGTACCTAGAACTCAAATAGTCAAACTAGCTAAATTTTAACAAAGGGGGTTGGCGTAGTGGTTCAGTGCTTCGTCCCTTAAGCAAGTGGTTGAGAGTTTGAATTCTATCAATTTTTTGTTGAATTGTTTGTCCAAACTTTTTTTTTTTTTAGTCGTCAAAAACTAATTTTAGAGATTCTACAAAATAAACATTGTTTGTCTTGTTGCAATGTAAAAAGTTGACACTGTTGAATTGAGTTTGTTTCAATCCAATTTTGCTAATAAATACAAATAAATACACAAAAAAAAAGTCTTCCAAGTTTTTTTTTTTTTTTAAATCTAATTAATTACAAAATATAAAGAGAAATAAAATTACGGTTTCACCCCCTAATATCTCATCCATTTTTTATCCATTGTTTTGAGTATCAAGTAGTATAAATTAGCTCTTTTAGTTTAAATGAAATTGTATGATCGGATTTTTACTTAAAGTATTTAAAATTTGAAGTAAAATCTTACCGTCCACAAAAAAAAAATCCTACTCCTACTCGATCGAATAAGAATTAATTTTAATATAAATATCTTTTGAAGCCTCCTCCTATAATTAGTACCTTCCAAACACTTTGTAAGTAAAAGAGTGTCCGAAGGTTAAATTCATTGTTTTTGAATTTGCTCCGACCAACTGTTACACTCCTAAAAATTGTTTTATTTCAAAATATGAACAATTTTATTATTATTTTTTGTTTGACCAACAGTTATACTCCGACCAATGCTTTTGTTTCTTTGGCAACAAAATCTTTTGTATTAATTTTTTGTTTTTTTTTTTTTTTTTGCATCTAGGTTATTATTTTATTTCAATTTCACGTGGTTTGTAAATGGGAAGTTTTAATTTAATTACATTCCCGCTAAAGATTTCGCACAGTATCCTCATTGACTAATAAAGACAGGGATCCGTGGGAAGTGATTCCTAAGATTATAACAATATAATTAAAATTACAACATGAAGCCGTCTCAAGCATGTATCGGACTCAAATCTCTCACTTGATAATTCAGGTGAGATATCTACGTAAGGCAAATTTAACTAATTAAGTTAATATATGTTCCTAAATGAATGTGTTTTGAGCAAATTAAGTATGACCTTTTCTAAAGAAAATTTAGAATCAAACACATTTATTTTAGCTATTTAGATAAATTTGAAAAATCACTCAAATGTTAAAAGATAAAACACTAATCAAATCTAGATTGAAAATTAAAATAATTTAATAGTGTATATAGATATAACTGAGTTTATTATTTATTAGAATGAGGTTCTTTTGTTAATTATATCTATGTGTAGTTGTAAAATTGACATTTGTGAATGTGTTTATATGTTATTGTGCATAATTTGATGGTCATGTTATGCACATGTAAAAAGACTCTTTGATCTTGACACTATCTATGTGTAGAGTTGTAAACAAACCAAACTATTCGCGAACAAAGCTCGTTTGAGCTCGTTTATGTTCGGTTCGAACTCGTTTGTTTATTAAAGAAACAAACTCAAATAATTTTTTATGCTCGATTAATTTTCAAGCATACTCGAATAGTGTACGCGAACATAATCAAGCATTCATGAACAAATTATAAATATTTATATATTATTTTAAAAAAACTCTTAATATTTAAATTAGGGTATATATAAATTTTTTGTCCCCTTTTCCCTAATTTATAGTGACGGCTCCCCTTTCTTTACTTTCTCTAATGTCCAAACTCAACTCTCCTTCTACCTTTTTGACAAACCCTAAAAAAGTGGCGGTTCTCCTTCCCTTACTTTCTTCTAGAGCTATAAACAAATCAAACAGTTCATGAACAATGCTCGTTCGAGCTCTTTCGTTTATTAAACAAACCAAGCTCAAACAATTTTTAATCTCCATTAATTTTCAAGCCTACTCGAAACTCGTTCGAAAATTAAACAAATCAAGCTCAAACTATCGATGTTCGGTTCGACTCGACTCT
The DNA here is from genome assembly GCA_025388415.1 of Cynanchum wilfordii. Classification (NCBI taxonomy): domain Eukaryota; kingdom Viridiplantae; phylum Streptophyta; class Magnoliopsida; order Gentianales; family Apocynaceae; genus Cynanchum; species Cynanchum wilfordii. The sequence goes on along the minus strand of JAHSUH010001227.1, from coordinate 114,645 downwards.
TTTACAACCCTATTTATGTGGTAAAAAAAGAGGATTTAGTAGGTAATTCAATAACATAATATTTTTACTTACAAAAAAAAAAAAAAAAAATAATATTTTTAGTTGAAAATATCATGTTTGGATATCCCAAACTAGAATGATGCACTGGTGCAATCTATCAAAAGATTGTATCATATGCAATTATGGATCAAACCAGTATTTTTTTTTTTTTTTTTTTTTTTTTTTGTAACTCATAGGTTAAGAAGTTAAAGGGTGACACCTCATTAAGAAATACATATTCAATAAGTTACCAACAAATTTTGACCAAATAAAATAATAATATAATATTATGGTAGTAATTTTAGCCATTTTTAAGTAAATATAAACATAAAAATGGTAAGTTATGAATTTTGATACACATCTTACCATTTTTTTTCACAAATCTTATTAATTGATGAAAAAATAAATATATTACCATTTTTTTCACAAATCGTATCATTTTCTTCCACAAATCTTCTTATTGATTGAAAAAATAAATAAATCTTACTTTTTTATTATATAAATTTTACTATTTCAAGAAATTAAAACATCTTACCACTTTTTCACAAATCTTAGTATTTTATACAAAAATTTTACTATGTAGGATTTTGGTCACTTAGGTTTTTATTAATGTAAGTTGAATAAAAGATACAATAACTTTTATAGAAAAAAATTATACTTCTAAGGGATTAAAAAATTTTATAGCAATACTACCATTTTTTTTTTTTTTTTTTTTCTTAAACTTTACTATTTATACATTTAAAAAAAATTAATTAATATGGTAGTAAAAAAATAAAGATAATATAATCACTTTTATACTAAAGATGGTAAATTTATAAATTATGATTCTGTAATTTTTTTTTTATCAAATCATTCTATAATTAATGTTCACAGTTTTTTATGACAATCTTCCCATTTTTTTTATGAATATAGTAGTAAAAAATAAAGATAATATAATAACTTTTATACTAAAAATAGTAACTTTATAAATTATCATTCTTCAATTAATGTTCACAATTTTTTTATGAATATTACAATTTTAAATTTTAATAACTTTACTGAATATAGATAATATAGAAATTTTGGATATAAAATTAATTTATTTAAAAATATATTACAATTTATGATTTTTATTATCATTTTACTATCAAATTTTTTTTTTATTTCTATATTATAATATTTCTGACGTATATATTAATCTTAAAGTTACTAAAATCTCAAATTGTAATATTCATGAAAAAACCCAAAGATTGTCACAAAAATAATAAACAACATTAAAAAATGATAATGTATAAAAGTCACCATTTTTAGTAAAAAGTGTTAATATATTATCTTTATTTTTTACAATCATATTAATTAAAAAATTTTAAAATATATGCTTAGAAGTTAGTATTTTTATTGTAAAAGTTACTATATTATTTATGCAATGGCAAATTGGTAAATTTCATCCTTAAGTTATATAATTTTTTGAATTTCATCCATATTTAAAATTTTTAATATAATTTCATCATTTAACTTTAAAATTTGTCAATTTTTATCATTTTATCCATTTATTGACGGTCAATGATTAGTCAACTTATTTTCTTTTTTAAATAAAATTAATTAAATTGAAAGGTTAAAAATGTTAAAAAAAAAAAAAAAAAAAAACTAATCCACTCCCAATTTGAAAATTTGAAGATTTGCCAATCTTCCCATTTCTCCAATAAATTTTTAATTTTTAATATTGAAAAACAAGAATATATTAAACAATAATTTTTTAAACCCTCAAGATCCACAAAATATCATAGATATTGATTTAGGGGAACCTAATGGGTATAATGAGTAGAAGCATTAACGAGAAGCTCATGGAGTTTAGGAAAGCTAATAAGTTTCATTTATGGAGTTTAATTTAGTTTTTTAAATTTGTCAATTTGTCTTTATTCAACTTACATTAATAAAATTTTAAGCGATCAAATCTCAAATAGTAAGATTTCCGAAAAAAATGATATGATTTGTAAAAAAAAATGGTAAGATATTTTAGTTTTTTGAAATAGTAAAATTTATTTTAAAAGAATGGTAAGATGTATTGATTTTTTAATCAATATTAAAATTTGTGGAAAAAAAATGGTAATATATTTATATTTTCATCAATTAGTAAGATTTGTGGAAAAAATAGTAAGATGTTTATCAAAATTCATAATTTACCATTTTTATGTTTATATTTACTTTAAAATGGCTAAAAATTACTACTATAATATTATTTTATTATTTTATTTGACGGTAACTTATTGAATAGGTAATTCTTAATGAGGTGTCTAACATAGAAGATGTTATATCTTCCCTTAACTTGTTAACCTATGGGTTACAAAAAGATACATATATTTTATTTATTTGTTTGGTCCATAATTGCATATTATACAATCTTTTGATAGATTGCACTAGTGCATTATTCTAGTTTGGGATATCCAACTTGATATTTTCAACTAAAAATGCTATGTTACTTAATTACCTACTAAATCCCCTTTTTTTACCACATAAATAGTGTAAAGATCAAAGAAATTTTTTCCATGTGCATAATGTGACCATCAAATTATGTACAATAACATATAAACACATTCACAAATGTCAATTTTACAATAACATACACATGGTTATAATTAACAAAACAACCTCATTCTAATAAATAATAAACTCACTTATATCTATATACACTATTAACTTATTTTAATTTTCAATCTAGATTTGAATTAGTGTTTTATCTTTTAACGCTTGAGTGATTTCTAAAATTTACCTAAATTGCTAAAATAAATGTGTTTGATTCTAAATTTTCTTTAGAAAAGGTCATACTTCATTTGCTCGGAACACGTTAATTTAGGAATAGGTAATAACTTAATTAGTTTGGTTTGTCTTATTTAGAAGTCTCACCTGACTTATCAAGTGAAAGATTTGAGTTTGACACATGCTTAAGATGACTTCATTTTGTAATTTCAACTATATTGTTATGATCTTGGGAGTCACCTTTCATAGATCCCTGTCGGATTAGTCAATGAAGATACCGTATGAAATCTTTAGCGGGAAAGTAATTAAATTAAAACTTCTCACTTACAACCCATGTGCACTTTATTAATTGAAATAATAACGTAGATGTAAAAAAAACAAAAACAAAAACAAAAAACACCTAGAATATATATATATATATATATATGTGGCTAATAACAGATTTTGTTGCCAAAGAAATAAAAGCATTGGTCATACACTAATTACAGATGGAGTTCGTTGAGAACTAGGCGTGGCTGCTAACCACTATAAATTTTTATTTAATTAATGTAATTTCATAAATATTTTTTTTTTTTTTTTTGACTAATCTATAATATTGGACTTTTATAAGAAATTTTTTTTCTTAATATTTATTTCTTTATAAACATTCATAATATATTTATATACTCTTGTTATTATATAATATTAATATAATATCTATTTATATTTTTCTTTCAATTAATATTTTAGAATAATTATTTATTAACTATTCATATAAAAAAATATTTAAATTTTTTAATGAGAAAATATTTCAATATTAATATATATATATATATTAAAAATATAAAAGTTTGTCCGATAACAAGTAAAAAATTGAGGAATTAATTATTAATAATAATAATTGAATTTAACTAATTAATCATGTTAATACTTAATTAGTAGTGAAAGTTGAATGTATTTCCTTTTTTTAAAAAATAGAAATCTAAGACATTTAATTTTAAATCAATAAACAAAGTAATTAAGTACAGTTCATACTTTTTTTAATTTAAGTGAAATTCTTAACATTAAATGCAAGAAAGATTTTCGAAAGAAAAAATAATAATTGAAATAAAACAATGTTAAGGAGTGGAACCGTTGGTCGGAGCAAATTCGAAAACAATGGATTTTGCCTTCAGACATTCTTTTACTTACAAAGTGTTTGAATGGGTATTAATTATAGGAGGAGTCTTTAAAACATATTTATATTAAAATTAATTCTTATTCGATCGAGTGAGAGTAGAGTTTTTTTGTGACTGTACTCCGTCACAACTAAAAATTTCGATATGGGACTTCTTGTCCTTTTTTAAAAAAAAAAAGACACAAAAGCCCTTTAAAGAATAGCACATTATAATTCTTAATTTAAACCATAACATTAAAAAATTTTATTCAATAGAAACTATATATATTCATAATATTTGATGCAAAATTAAACACAATAGTAAAATTAATAATAGTTTTCTATAAATTATTTAATAAATTTTACATTTTTTTTTTTGACAAATTTAATAAATTTTACATGATACTTCATTATTAACATTCATTAATTAATTATTTTTATAAAATAAAAAAAAAAAAAAAAAAAAAAAAGGAATTGGATTGAAAGTTTGAATGAGTTTGGTAGCTGTGTATAAATCATTAGGCCCATTATGAATAAAAAAAGAATTTGTCAAGTCCAGTTTTTAAACACATAGAAAAGCCCAGCTACATTTGATCCATTATAAATATCCCTCCACTCTCTCATATATTTATTTATTATTTTTTATCATATCTTTTAATTTATGTCTACCTTCAAATTAATTTTTATTAAAACTAGATGATTATATGAGTATGGATTCGTCATGACAACTTCAATTAAGCCATGAGATGAGAGATGTAAAATCAAATAAAAAGATAGTTAAAAAAGTATTTTTAACCCTTCTCAAGAGCCCAATTTTGAGGTTGGAATCAAAAATATTTAATAGATTTTTTATGAAAATATATTATTGAATTTTACTATTACATTTTCTTTCTAAGGACTTTTTGTTTCTCCAGAATAATAGATTTATATGAAAAATAAATAAATTAATAAATATAGATAATATAATTATTTCAAAATATTATTAATAGGTAAGGTACTAGGTGATATTCATTATTTCAATTAAAAAAATAAAAATTCAGGATATGATTTATGAGGAAAATAGTTTTTTTTTTTTTTTTTGAAAATAACAATAAATAAAATATCTTTTCTATTATAATGATGACAAGCCATCATTTTGTTTTCTTTGCACCAAAAAAAAAAATCGAAAATATAGATATATATATATATATATATATATATATATATATACATGCATATCAGAGGCTCAATCATGGGGTCATATTGGAGCGTAGGAAGCATTACTTTTTGGATAAGGCTTTCTCTCAAATGGTGGATTCCACTTACATATCCCCCAACAAACTTTTCCCTACACTTACTATTTTACTCCCAAATATATATGTATATATATATATATATATGTATATATATATTCTTTCTTCAATTTTATTTATTTATTTTCATTAATCGAGTTTCGGTTCAGGTTGTCGAGCCCAGGACTTCTTGTAGCATTCACAATGTATTTTTTTATTATGTCAAGTTAAGGATTTGTTCTCCCTTCCTTTTATTTATTTGCTTAGGCACGGGGTGTTATAGATGGGTCTCAAACTATGGAAGATACTTTTAAGCTAAATACATATCTAGACTAATCCTCATTTGGGCCAAGTTGATCCCTTGCAGGAGGAAGCTCTGACCCCAAATTTTTAACAGTTATGGGAGGACATTTTTATGTCAAATCCACATCTAAACTAATCCCTATTTGGACCTGGTTAGTCTCTTGCGAAAGGAAACTCTAGCTCTAAATTTTAAACAGCTGCATACATGAGTAGGGATTTAAACCTCCAACCTCACTTAAATTAGGAGAATTTCTTACTAACTCACCTACGTTCTAGGGTTTGTTCTCTCTTCCTTTGAAAAACCCTAAACATAATTTAGTTTAAATAAACAAGACGCTTATTTTTTTTGATTATATGGAAGAATTAATAAATATGGGTGTCAAACTGTGGTTGTTTGATTGGGAGGGAGGGCCTTTCGACCACTCCGCCAACCCCCAGGTTGACACAAGACGCTTAATTTATATTGAATGAACATTTATAGTAAAAAAAGAAAAACAAACAAAAATAGGAGTACATAAACTTGATATATTATATGGTGAGGTGTCAGCGTCAGATGGACCCACGTAATTCATTGAATAGATTATCATTTTCGATAGCCCCAAAATTACAAGGAATTGATTGTTTATAACTTTTCTCTTTGTAATCTTCTCTCCTTTTAAGAAAAATACGCATTTGGCCTTCTACTTTTACCAGACATAAGCCATCAAATAATAATATTAATTATTGTACTTAAACAAACCTTTTTTCTTTTTTTTTAATATGACTTAAGATTTATGGCGGATTTTTTATTATACATATAATTAAATTAGAATTATATATGGACAATATTTTTTTGGAATTAAAAATTGTCCACTTACTTTGAAATAGTGAAAAGATCACTTAAGTTAGAATTATCACCTCACAAATAAAATAAAATACTATATGTGGTTCCTAATAAAGTAGAATATTTTAACCTATTTTTCAACTCAAAACAAAATTTTCATTTAAATTGTTTTTGACATTAACTATATTAATTTACTACTAAATTCAAACAGAAAAATGTTAGAGCTATGTGTAGCTTCTTAGTGAAGATTGAGAACAAATTATATGCGTGTCAATATGTGAGTCTAATAATTGTTAGGAGCTCTTATTTGTCATAATGGTTGCAGGAGTTTGAGGATTAGAGTGCTTCGGCAGAAGACAGCGAGCGGAGGTCAAGGGGGCAGTGCTCTTGGATGGTAAATTATTTTTTGGGTTTAACGTTTGATCTAGTTATTGGTTTTTCTTATTATTAATAACCCATCAAATTTTCAAATTCTAATTGTAAGTACAAAAAATACAATTCTAGTGCAAATAGATGTAAATCTTTTTGACCGAATCATGTAAATCTCTGTGTCTATTATTCTTATTGTTTACTTTCGTTATTACTTGTGTTTGTATTTTGATACTCAACCAAGACTTCTTCCTATTAGTTTGTCAAATGGAAAAAATTCCTTTACTATAAATATGTATTATTATTATATTTTTTTTACATGCATAATTTTACAAGCTTTTGTTTTCGACCAAAAGGTCGTAAATGGGAAAAACTTTTTTTTAGATATCCTCTCTCAAAAATTTGGATAGATATTTCATTCAATTTGTGGATTTGAAAAGTTAGAGGGAATTTATCTTGTGTCATTTCAATTTTTTTTTTTTATAAAAAAAATTGTATTTTATTTGATTAAGATTTTTTTTTTTTTTTTTAAGCTTGGGTTGAAAAAGTATATGAAATTTATTTTTTTTATATGATTTTCTCATTTTTTATATTAAAATAGATTTATTTTCTTTGCATATATAATTGTAGATAATAAATTTAAAATTTTTAGGTGGATTATAAAAAATACATTTCATAATTATAACCATGGCGAATCATATGTTGACATGTGGCTGCTAAAAGAATCAAGTAGAATACTCTTCTTGTCATCCTTTTCATTTATAAATAGAAAAACAAATGTCTTCAATATGCAAAGAAATATCTTGAAGGAGTATCAAGCCTCTAACGCATCAAACACTTCCTCTCTTTTTTACTAAATTCTTGTTTTGTCTGTCTTGAAATTAAGTCTTGAAGACCCTCAGAATTATATAGATCTATTTTGAGATTAAATCAAAAAGCCCTTCAACCCAGCAGCTTGGGGGAGTTGGTAAGCGGACTCATAAAGCTTCTCCTCGGGGCGGATGGTCGAAGGTTCGAATCCCCCCGATGTGGTTAGCGTCACGTTAAAAAGCTCTAGGTCGGGCCCTCACCCTCGAGTAAGAGTTGGACTCTACGAGCGCACCCCAGACCGAATCCAGATTAGTCGGTCCGTGTGAGTTCGGATATCGGATGCTTAAGCAAAAAAAAAAAAAAAAAAAACCCCAAATCTATGACTAATTAATATTTTTTTGTTACACGTAATTTCTATTTACTTGCTTTTAATTATTATTTTTACATACCAATAAAAAAAAATTGTGTTTACAATACTAATTAATTTTTTTTTATAAAAAGTAAAATATAGACATAATTTTATGTTATAAAAGTGTGCAAATGAAAACTCTACTTTTTAAGATAAAAAATTAACTATAATTTTTTTTTCATAAAAGTAAAAAAAAAAAAATCCCAACCAACCCTTAAAGACTTGTTTTATTTTTCTTTTCTTTTAGTTTAAAAATAAAAATAATCTTTGGGAGACAACAAAAAAAAAATGGAATAATTATGTCTTTATATATATATATATATATTAAGTAAAACTTTATTTAAATAATTATTTACCAAACATAAAAACTCAACTTAAAAAATACTTTTTCAAAATATATATATATATATATATATATATATATATATATATCACCCTAAATCTTTATTGAAATACATATTTTTTCTCAACATAAAATTACACATAATATTTTTACTCAAAATGAATATCACTAATCCAAATAAAACCCGTTTAGGTGGGATGGAAGTGTACGTTTTTACTAAATTATGAATGAACAAAGATGCATAATCAAAATCAATTATTTTTCCAGTATTAGTTATTGTACCACATAACCGTATTAACATAGTATATATTAAGTCAATTGATGCTCCAGTATTGCACCATCACTTTTTGGGTTAATACTGCTCTCCTAGATTTTTTTTTTTCTCATTAAAATAAAATATTTTACAAATGAATGACTAAAGTTATTCACGGTAATACAATAAAACACTAACCTAAAATTAGGTGGAGCAAACATATTTAGCCTAAAAAATTTAAGTGAGTAAAAAAAAGTAGTAAAGAAATACAGAAGAACATTAAAAAAATAATAATAATAAAAAGGAAATATTCTATGTAGATCTTCAGTTTGCAAGCTACCAGTTGCAAATCTCATCCGCAAAGAGAATTTGATTTTTTCTTCTTTCTACAATAGTAATTTAATTCATCTTGAGTGTATCAAAAATTTCATAAAATACTTAAAAAGAAGACAAAATACGAGCAAACGGTCCAAATCTAGTTCGAGTTTAACAAAAAAAATTTCTACAAGAAAGAAGAAAAAATTGTTATATAAATATCAGTTCAAAGCTTTGCATGTGAGAAGTAAAATGTAACAATAATATCAAAGAAATAAATAGAAAATAAGCAAAACAAAAAAGAAAACACAAAAAAACATAACACAAAACTTTTAGCCGGAACTAAAACTCTCTCTTGGTCAGTGAGAAGAAAAAGAGTTTGGGGGAAGGCCGCGACTGGGAGGTGAGGGGAAGAAGAGAAAGGGTTAGGGTTTGGAAGGAAGAGTTGTGCTCGTAAAATTTAACTTTTATTAAAAAAAAAAATCATTCTTAACTTTTACTTATAATCATGATAAATATCAAATTCTTAATTTCATAATATATTCACAATACACTTTTCAATTTCGGCAAAATTAAAATCTTAAATATCTTGTCCATTTTGACATAATGGACTATCACACACACCACTTGATGTCACTAAAAAAAGATAATAATAATAAAAAAAAAGAAACAAGATAGAAAAAAGTAAGAACACTCTTTTTTAGCTCTATTTCTACTTTCATAACTAATTTGACTAATTGAGAAATTTTAAGGGGAAAGATTCTTCCCAACTTGCCCTTTTCAAATGGAGGTCTCAAAAGATTAAAGAAAAAAAAAAGGATCCAGAACGAAGAATCAGTTAAAATAGAGATATCATCCTTCTTTTTCTTCTCTTCCTTTTCTAATGACATATTTTTTTCATGTTAGAATCTAATTCAATGAATTCATACAATAATTAATTAGTCTACTTGATTTGTTTTAATTAACGTCGTGAATTTAATCTTTATCTATAAAGAAAATGAATGTTTAAAAAAGAATTTTATACTTTTTGATTTTGAATTAGTTAAAAAAGAGGGTTCGTGTCATGATTCAAACTCACAAGTCTGTGTCGTGACTATGGGCTTGGCAAGCACTCCCACGGTCAACTACTTGGTATTGTCCTCACTGTACTAAAATGGATACCTTAAGTTGATTATGAGTATCTATGCTCATTTTATATATTATTACTCATTCACTTATCTTTTTTATGTGGGACGAGGTATCACATTTCAAAACTACACAAGATTAAAGGTAAGCACTATGTAAGAGTTGAACACTACAGACGCAACTCACGTTAAATCCGGATTAGTCAGAGTCGTGATGATTTCGAGAGACAGATACAAGTATGTAATTGGATTGAATTTTGTAAAATAAAGAATAGGCAGGAAGTGGTGAGTGTTTTTCACGTTATGACTTTTTGTAGGAGTGGAGTGGAGTGTAAGAAGCAAGAAGAGCAGTTTCTTTGGCAAAGAGCAAAAGGCGGAGATTATTGTTTCAAAGGTTCGTCTTCCACTCTACTATAAATAATAAGTAAAGTAGGGGCATAAAAGTCTAAATTATTAGGCTTATTGTACAACTTTCTCTCTGCATTTACGGACAGAAAAACTTGGTTGAAGCAACACTATTTTATTGGCTTAAAGCTTTTTGGCGTTGGGGAGTTGGAATTAACGTGTGTAATTAAAGACAAGAAAGCATTGTTTATGTATTCATAGAATCTAAATCTTATATGTACAATGATTGTTTGGATTCGTAACTAATTTAGGATCGAATTGTGCCTATAAAGTCTAACTCTTGGTTAGGAGAAGACTTTATCATGACTCTTATATAATAATCTCATGACTAATCCAGATTTAACTCAAATTGTGTTTGTAAAGTCTAACTCTTGTTAAGCCCTTGGTTTGACACAATGAGAAAGTGCATTGTGAATGCTATAAGAAGTTGAAGGTTCAACACTCGTTGTGAGTGTCATTTAAGAGTCGGGGTGAGGTCTTCCCCCGAGTAAGAGTTGGACTCTGCGAGCTCAACCCGGGCCGAATCTGGATTAGTCGGAGTCGTGATGGCTTCAGATACCGGATGGTCTAACAAAAAAAAAAAAGTCTAACTCTTGTTCGAAAAAAAATTTATCTTAATTTTTATATGATTCTCACGACAAGCGTCACACTTGTAAATTTATATAACTTTTATAAAGTGATTCACCATGGTTGTTCATGGTCATTATAAGAACTAAAGAGCTAGTACTAGTTCTAGCTTAGTTTTTGATTGTGTATGGTATGTGGGTAAGAGATATTTAGGGTAACATTTAATAGCACCCAACTTCCTTCCTAAGTCATTGCCATAATATATATATATATATATATATATATATATATATATATATATATATATTAGCAGCATCAAATTTAATCGATACCTATTCACCCAAAAAAAAAAAAAAAAAAAAATTTAATCGATACCTTACGGTTGGTTGTGGAAACATAACAATCTAATAATGCACAACCTTTAATTGACCCCATTGGAAATTCATCTTTTGTGGTCTTGATCAAACAAGGTACAAAAAGGTACCCCAAAAAATTAATAATTAATTTTTTTTTATAAAAAAAAAAAAAAAAAAAAAAGAAGAAGAAAAAAAAAAGGTGGAGGGAGAAATCATGTCCTCCAAATTATTTTTGTACGGGAGAATTTCAGGGTTGGCAAATTTTATGTATTTTTAATTTTGTGGAGATGGGTTAGAAGTCAACAAATTGTATTTATATCATTTTTTTTAAACATTAAATTGTATTTATTTATTTCATTTTTGTGATAGCGAATTATCAAGTAAAATCATTTATTATTAACAATCATATATATATATATATATATATATATATATAATTAATTTAATTGATTATACTGTTATGAGTTTGCATCAATTCGAAAACATGAATTTGAAAACATGAAATTGAAGTTTGCTTGGAGGAATGGCAAGGAGGGATGGAACAAACACAAAAGAAAAGAAAGGAAAAGAAAAGGGAAAGGAAGGTGGAGAGGAAAAGAAAGGGAATTTATCCTTTGTTGTTTCTCTAATCAAGAAAATAAATGTAGGGCAAAAGAAAGTATAGTTCAATTGATAATAATTTTACTTATTATGATTCGGAAAAATAATAAAATTGAAACAAAAATATCTTAATTTCTAAGAAAAAAAAAATACAATAAGGTAATAATATTGATATGTTTTCTTAGCAATGTTGTCTTGACCTAATTTTCTCCCTTTTTAGAAATTTTTTTTAAAAAAAAAAGAAAAAAAAAGAGAGTAGAGGAAAGTAGTACTAATTGTATTGATATTTGATGGTAAGGGAGTGGTTGTAGTTATAGTACTACTTTTTTTCATTGTAACTCTCAATATCAAATACACCTACTATTCCTTCAAACTTCAAATTTACTTTTTGTCTCATTTTACTTTTATATTTCACTTATATCCCATAATTTTTTTATTATTATTATTTACATTTAGGTACTCTTTTTTTTTTTTTTTTGGACAAATTTTGTGGTATATCTTAATTTACGTTTGATTTGAATTTTGGTATGTCTAAAACAAACGATTAAAAAAAAAAATTCGTCTTAATTTAATATATATTACTTTTCAAACATTTGTCATTTACAGATTATACGTAGTTTAAATGATAAAAGATACTTCAAGACCCAATAAAAGTACTTAGATCAAAACAGAAAACATTACGAAAACACTAGATGATAGTCATGACTCTTCTTTTTTAAGTTTTTTTTTTTTTTTTTATTTTTAATTGGATTAGAATCACCTTCGAGATGACCATATGTTGGTTGTGTCCTATAAATCTCGAATTAATTGCTAAAGCTATAATTATGGATTATCTTAAAGAGTAAAAAGATAGTATTACGGAAATAATTTTTTTTTTTTTTTTTTTTAACCTTTAATTGCTTTCTTGAAAAAGAAAAAAATCACAATAGACAATGAATACTGTTCTGTACCCAACTGGCAAGACTAATTTGCAAACAATAGCATTTCCTTTCACACAACTCAGAAAGAAAGAAAAAAGAAAAGGAAACTTTCTCATGATGATGAGAAAAGCTTTTATTGTATCAGAGAGACAGAGAACAGACAGCCTTGACTCCATTTTCTCATTTTTACCGTAATTTTATTATTATGTTTTTTTTTTTTTTTAAAAAAACCATTCAGGAGAATGTCTCACTCTGACTCTTAAAATGACACTCATAATAAGTATTGAATTTTTAAATTTTTATAACATTCACAATACGTTTTTAATATCGTGTCAACTCAAAACTTTTGTTTTTCTCCTTTCACATAGGATTGATTGGTAATAGTCAAGATTCCAACATTTGACGTCTTGTATTAGGTGGCAGGCAAGTATCTTCTGATTAAATTGCACTTTTACTACCCCACTACTACCTTCACTTCTTTCTTTCTTTCTTTTCTTTAATCATTTATCATTTTCAAATTACTATTTCTACTAATATAGAGATACAAATTATATTAATGATAATTTATCTCTTATTTGTATTCTCATATATTATTCATTCAATGTGTTTTTTTATTGTACTAAATGGAAAAAGATTAAAGTAACTTCACCTTTAAACAACCCCCCACTACTCTCCTTTCTTACTTTCCTGTCTTAATCATTTCAACAACTCCTTCCCAACTTAGGTGTAACCATTTTTTTTCTTTAATAAAATTTTATGCCACCTATGTCTGAACTAATTCAAAACTCATATAATTCGTGTAGATATTATGTTAAATCTGCTCTGTAAACATTTTAACAATTAGGGGTCGAAATTTTGTTTTTTGAAACAAGGGAAATTAAAGTGGAAAAAAAAGGAAAAAAGAGAGAGAGAGAGAGAGAGAGATGGAAGATGTGCTGTGTGATGTGCCAGGACACCTTTTGGCTTTTCCGGTCATGATTGGGGCAAATATCAAATCACTACTGTCTTAAAAGCTGCTGCTGTTTTTTTTTTTTTTTAAAATCATTGTAAAAATTTTCAGCAATGTAGGAAGATTACAAATTTAAAAAGGAAAAAGAAAAAGAAAAATCTATTTTTAGTATGCTGTTTAATTTCTGGAAAAATCAGTGATGGCACTGGGGAAGGATTTAACAATGGCGACAAACTAATAACTAATAGTAGCATTCATCTCCTTTTGTTATTATACAGCACATGGAAAGGAAGAAAGAAGAACAAATAACCCCAAAAAAAGAAGAAAAAAGGAAAATTTTAAAGAAGAAAACAAGATAATTGCTGCTGGATGGATCATTCATACTATCATCCTATCTAAACTTACTGGATCAATAATTAGAAAAACCTATGGAAAAATTGGCTAACCCACTAATTTTCTTGCTCTTGTTTCTTTTTTTTCTTCTTTAGATTGATGCTAAATAAAGAAAAGGGGAAAAAAATTTAAAATATACACATTGAATCCGACCGGGATTGAGGGAGTAGTAAATGCAGAAATCTTCATTGTTTTTATAAATCAGCAGGGATTGGTTTCAGGCGGATCAAAGAGCTCAGGCTGTAATTTGGCTCTGCAAACGGGACAAATCGGATGATTAGAAAGCCAAGTATCAGCACAATGCAAGTGAAATCCATGGTTACAACCGGGAATCAATCTGGCCGGTTCATCGCTCCCGATATCATCCAAACAAACAGCACATTCCGACCCCAGCACCAAATCTTTACCGGCAACCTTGGGTAGTTTATCTAGGTCGGAAACAGATAAACCCATTTTTTTAGACGGCTTCACCGGCGAATGAATATCGCTGTGGTGATTACGGTGGCGGTTGTTGCTGCTGCTGTCGTTGTAAGTAGCGGCGTACCACAACAAACAAAGATATACTAAGAAAACAGCGCTCATACCTACACAAGGCAGAAACAGAGCAAGAAACACCGATACCAACATCTTCTTCTTCTTCTTCTTCTTCTTCTTTACTTTAACCGTCCGGTGAATCTTCTCGGAGAAGAAACAACCAAAACAAGGGGGGAAAACAAACTGGAAAAATATTAAATGGTGTGAATAAAAAAGTAGTTTTAAGGAGGTTGCTGAGGACGCCGTCGGGAATTGTTTAAACAAGGAGAGAAAATGCAAACCATGACTGTTTGGGAAAATAATAGTAATAAAACTCAGAGAAAAAGAAGAAAAAGTAATGGCGGATGGAGAATAGAGGTAAAGGGTTGTTTCATTGATGTTGGGAAGAAGAAGAAGTAAAAGTAGTAAAAGGAATCTGAAGGGAATCTACTGTGGGAAGGCGTGAAGAAGGAGGAGGCGTCAGGAGAAATGCCTGCCTGTGCGGCTTGCTTTTGGGAAGAGAGAGGAGGGAGGGAAGGGTTGGTTAAATGATGAGGTGGGAAGAAAGGCAAGGCTAGTTGTAGAGAGGTGACGTGTATTTATATATGCACAAATATATTGTGTGTAGTAACCGGCTCTCTCTCTTTCCACCCTATACCCCTACTCCTTACCCCTATTCCCCCTGTTTTTTTGGTCTTTTAAACCAAACACATTTCTTCTGCAATTTCTTTCGAAGCTGACGCGTTTCTTGATTATCAAGGAAACTTTCCTTTCCCTTTTCTTTTTTTTTTCCTCTTGATATTTTTCTTATAGAGTAATTGTTTTAAAGTTTCAAACTTTTTAAATTTAGGATAATTAAGGTTTTTTTTTCAAAAATTTTGTTTTAAAATTTAACCGTTGTGTGGTTTATTGAATAAAAGAAAAAGATAATCAAGTCATTTTACATTAAATATATTTTTATATATATCATTTTACCATTTCAAAATAATCTGTGAATGAGTGTTGCAACCCTTTTTACTCAAATTTTGTTGATATTTCACATAAAATGACTTAATTATCATTTCTTTAATCAACTAAAATCACACAAATTGTTAAATTTTTTTAAAAAAAAATTGACAGAAATTTGTGAAAAAATACCTTAATTATTTTAGGTAAAAGAGTTTGGGACTTTAAAAATTTTAAAAAAAATATATTTTATGACTAAACTTGTCAAATATAAATCAATTACTCTTGTTGTTATTAGTATTTTCTTTCATATGTTATGAATTGGTGTTTTTACTCTATGACAACACGAAATTAAATAGATAAAGTTTGAGAATATTAACCAAGTAATTATGGAACATTGATATTCCAGTCCTCTTTTCCTCGTTAATACAATTCTAACATCTAACCTCATTTTTCGTAAATTCAAACTCTCCTACACATTAATTTTTTTTTTTTTTTTTAAAATTTTGCTCTCACACCTAATTCTAAAAACACCCACTAAAATTACAAAGAAAAGCTTTTAACTCTTACCCAATGAGAATTTTAATTAGAGTTAAAATAATTAACTCTCACCCAATATGAATTTTAACTAGAGTTAAAAATAACTAATTCTTAAAACTCTTTTTAATTGGTGCACATGACACTCAATGATACATTTAACTTAAGGAGATTCACACTCTTTTTATAAGAGAAGTCTCATTCTTCATTTTCTTTCTAATACGATGTGGGATTAGGAAAGAAGCAAACTTAGCCCACTTAATAAAAGAGTTTGACAAAACAACGCTATAATAATTTCAGTTGTAAATTTTAGCTATTATAAATTCAAATCACTTTTGAAAATTTAATTCTTTAAATATAATTGGAATTCAAATTTTTTATTTCTTTTTAAAGTTTTTCTTCTTTTTTTTTTCCAATGATACGAGATGTCTTACATAAGTTCTAAACTATAGAGTGACACTTTTAAATCAAACCTAGATTCAAATTAATTTTCGTTTAAGTCGGGTTGGTCCCTTGCAGAAGGAAGTTCTAACCATAAATTTTCAATTACGTTAGAACCTCAACTTCACTTAAGCTATAAAAGCTCTTTATTAGCTCACTTACATCTTATGGTTAAATAAATAATAAATAAAAAAAAGGAAATTGTAATATTATTGTAGTAGGATTAGATGGGAAAGGGAAAGGAGTTTTTTTTTTTCTTTTTAAGGGCTAGAGATGTGTTAGATGAATTTAAAACTATGAGACGACACTTTTAATCCAAACTCATATTTAGACTAATTTTCATTCAAGTCAGGTTGGGTCTCTTGCATAAAGAAGCTCTAACCGTAAATTTTCAATTGAATTTGAACCTTAAACTCTCTAATTAGAAAAGTTCTTTACCAGTTCACATGCAACTTATCATTAATTTTTTTTAAAAAAAAAAAAAGAAAAAAAAAAGAGGAAATTGGTAAGAGTAGTATTATTGTAGATGGAAAAGGAAAGGAGTTTGTGTTGTTCAGGTGTTGTAATGGGGGCAGGCAATCGTGTGTGTTACAAACTCTGGAAGCCTCTGTGGGCTAATGGAGAAGCTATCTATCTATCTATCTGTGGGTGGTGCTGGCTTACGCTTAATTCATTTTTATTTATTTATTTATTAATTAGTGGGATCTCTTTCAAAATTCGAATCAAACAAGGTGGTTGGTAGCTTCTAGACTTTCTTACTTCTCTTTCTCTATTTCTAATAATTTGTACTTCACAATTCAATTTAATTTTCATTTCTACAACATTATTAATGTTTTCTCACATAGTGGGCTGTCGTTATAAAAATTTGTCATCGGTTCAGATGATAATTTATCACTTTTTATAAAAATATTTTAAAAATTCTCGTGATTAAATTGATGGTTGATCTTATATTTTCTTTATATATATATATATACATGTATATTTTTAAAAAATGTTTGATTATGTGATCAAATTGAGGATTGATCTTATATTTTCTTTATATATATATATATATAGAGAGAGAGAGAGAGAGAGAGAGACATATATTGAATAAAATCAAATTAGAGGGTAAAATAGAGCAAGTGACGAATGTCCTAAAAGACAATCAAAAAAAAAAAAAAAAAAGACGAATGTCCTAATATTTTCATTTATCAGTTACGTAATTTCGTGTAGAAGATAACAAATATTATTTTTTTCTTCGTCAATTTGTTAGGGTTTGTTATTATTATGTTTTAAAAAAAAAAAAACCGACAACAAAATTATATCACGTAACCTTATATATATTATAAAATAAATAAATAAAAGTGGAAAATGGGTCATAAATTATAGCAATCGTATGAGTGAGTGGTCCATTTTAATGGCTTTCTTTTTAAAATTTGAATGAAGGAAAGAAAGGAAAAAAAAAAAAAAAAAAGGAAGTAGAAGTAGTTGTAGGTTTTGGTCCTTTCGTTGCAGCTAGCATTTAATCATTATATATATACGTGTATACTTGTATTTGTTACGTCAATTATTATTCTACCATTACTTATTATGTGGAATATATCATTCCATTTATTAATATCACTCACACTCACACACACACACACACACACATATATATATATATATATATATAAAATATTATGAATATTTATATGTCAATTACCTTCAATATTTTCATCACCTTCACTATCTTCATCACCTTCACTATCTCCATACCTAATTACTTTCACTATCTTCATACCTAATTAACTCCATTATTGTTAATATTTACATTATCTCTACTACCTCTTCATCCCTATAAATAGAGGTGAAATGTGTAGTTTTGTAAAGAGAAGAATACACAAGAAGATATATGAAATATACAAAGATCTCTCTTCCTCTTCTTTTCATTTGATTTCTATCTTACATTTTGTTCTATATTTATTTTGTTATCAATAGTTTTATACAATAATTTTATAACATAAAAGACATTTTTATCTCTATTATTTATCAAAATTGTTATTTCTCATGATGATGCTAAAACTAAAAAATCACCTCAAATTTTCAAAAATAAATAAATAAATACTCAGCACTTTTTATAACTTTTTTTTTTGCTTAAGCACCCGGTATCCGAACTCACATGGGCCGACTAATTCGGATTCGGCCTGGGGTGCACTCGCAGAGTCCAACTCTTACTCGAGGGTGAGGGTCTGACTCATAGCTTTTTTAACGTGGCGCTAACCACCTCAGGTGGATTCGACCATCCGCCATGAGGAGAAGCTTTAGGAGTCCGCTTACCAACTTCCCCAAGCTGCTGGGTTAAAAGGAAAAATGAATGCAACACGAGGACTTCCCAAGGGGTCACCCATCCTAGTAATACTCTCGCCCAAACACACTTAACTTCGGAGTTCCGATGGGATCCGGTGCATTAATGCTTTCTTTATAATTAATTCAATTTTTGAACATTCTTAATGTTTTTTTTTTAAAAATAAAAATATGATAGAAATTGATTTTAGAATTATATATATCTCAAAATCTTCACTTTTCTTTTAGATATGAAGCAAAACAAAATTTTATTTATTTTTTTATTGTCATAAAAAAATTTAAATTAAAAATAGTACAAGATTGAATGTGATAGTAAATTTGAGTGTGACTCAACCCATATTCTAAGTTCTTGATTTGAGCCTCTAATAGTTTATTTAAGGCTTCTTTTGTTTGTTTTTATTATCTTAGATATAATAGTATCATAGTCAACATTCCACTACTACAAACTTCAGGTGCTTTTTATCCATTACAACCTAAAGTAGCCAATTTGGACAAAAGTTATACGAGATAATTTTCTAGTTTTTTTATATATAATTGCAAAGATTGGATTCATTTGTGTATGTATATATATATATATATATATATATATATATATATATATATCATGATCAAATTTTTTTCAGATAAGATTTTCATTTCCAAAACTTTTCCCACTTTCTTCTTGTTAGATAGAATCGCACGTTAAAGAATCCCTCATCATATATACATACACACACGCATATGTATATCCTTATATAACATCATGTTCGAAGTTCGTAAATGAAGAAATAGGTATTGGGTGAAATTTTCTCTCAAAAAAATATTTGACATCACTCAATTTCAAATTAATCAAGACTTAAAATGATTAAACGATATATATATATATATATCAAACTTTTCCCCCATTTTTGTAATATTAATTTTGCCTTTTTATTAAATAATATAAAAATAATTAGTTAAATAAATAATATATTTTTTTTTCTTCTTTATAAATATGAAAGAAAATGGTTAGGAAGTGATCTTAATAAACAAAAAAAGAAAATTAATCCCTTGATGGTGGATAGATGGAATTACACATAAACAAATCCCCACAATCATATAAATTAATCATTGGTTCCTTTTCCTTAGCTTGCTTGATATATATATATATATGTATAGCGACAAATTGTACACTATTAGTATGATTTTCAAGTAGAACTTATCGTTTACAATATTATATATTTTAAAAAGAATATATATATATATATATATATATATATATATATATATATATATTATTTGATATTTGACGTCAATATTTAAAATCTATCTTTTGATTAAATTTTTTTTTATCCTAATTTTTATATGATATTTAAGCAAGAAGTCGAACTAGAAATTTTGTATAAGATTCAGAAATTATTGCTTATCACTTGTGTTGAGTGAAGATTTAAAGAGTATATTCGACGAGGAATATTGTAATAAGATGGTAAGTAAATGTTTGAATTTTTATTTAAATAATTCAATAAAACTAATTCTTTAGGTGAGATAATGTTAAACGAGATAGTTATCTACTATATATATATATATATATATATATATATAAAGCAATAATAAATATATTATCTTCATAGTTCAATACTTAGAAGAAGACAGAAAAAGGATTAAAAAAAAAAAAATACCATAAAGTTAGAGCTTTTTTTGCATATATTGCTTATAGATAGTTACATTGGCTTTTGAGTGGTTTTGGTTTAATTGATGTTTCCATACTTGTCGTTTTTCATTCATTACACAAACGTTAATCTTACTTATTTACTATTTAATGAAATAGATGTTTATCGATTGATAAACAAATTATTTTACATCATTAGATTTTTCTAGTTTCACATGTGGTTTTGTCTTTAGTATTAATATGATTATTGATATATTATGCGAATTCACAAATTTGATATTTGATATAAGTATATGGTAAAAATTATTGGGTTTGTGGAGTCCGATAGTTTATCGATTCAATCTATTAGGGTTTACTAGATTCATTTTCGAGTGCGGTTTTGATGTAATCAGTCTCCAAGTGAGAGATTGTCCAATTTATTAGACCCATTTTATCGGGCTCATTGTCCTAATAGGTTTTGAAGTCATTGCTTTAACACTAGTTGTGCCTATAAAAGGAGAAAAATTAAGGTGTTAGAGAGATAAAATCTATTTAACTCAGGAAAGGACACCAGACATCTAATTTGTAAAATTAAGACTTAGTGTAACCCTAATTAAGTCACAAGTGAGAGTTTGAGTAATACAATTCTAGTGCAATTGTAGATGTAGGTATGTTGATCAAACCCTTGAGTCTCCTTTGATTCTTGTTATTTATTTTTCTTTTTCTTATAATTGTTCGTGTGTTTGTGTGTTTCGATCCCAACAAAAATCGGTGAGACTTCTCTCAAATTAAGAGTAAGATTTTACGAGTGGAAGTCGAAATAAATAAAAATAATAACTTTGGGTGGTTTAACTAAAAGAAATGATTATTTTGAATATAATTATAGGTGTATATATTGAAATGCAAAATTTTTGGGAGAGTTGGAAGATTGTAACTTACATCCCTAATGATTTGGACATGGAAGCATTGGTAATAAATGGAACGTACAATTCGGGGAACTATTAGTTCGCCCACTTTAAATAAAACCCTTGGAGACGGAAGGACGGAGGGAGGGGCATCATCGGCATTTAATTCAATCCTTGAAGAAAAAACAAAATGCGGTGAACCCAATTTTGCCACGTGGAAATCGAATGATTGATGTTAATTATTTGTTTTAATAATTACACATCCACGGATGCAAATGGTTTCTTTAATTATTTCACACGATTTTTACCTTATACTCACTTACTATTTTTTTTTTTTTTTGTCCTGTGGTGCCCGAGTTAACCTGAATAATCTACACCAAGATTCGATAACATAATTATTGAGTTGACAAAGCACTAAGACTGAATTGGGTGTCTAACTTCCAACTTTCAAGTTGGGAGTGTGGTTACTGACCACTCAGCCACAACACACTTGAAACTTACTATTGTAAGTAAACTTGTAGACCGATTGTTTTAGCACATGACGAAGGGGGTAAATTGAAGAATTATTATTATTATTATTTTTTTTCTTTTTAGTGAAATTTGCCTAAAATAGGCTTTTACATTTTTATTCATAAATGATAATTAAAATATTGGGGTTAAGTGAAATTAATGGTTCAAACTTTAATTTATGTATGTATGTAATTATTTAAAATTTAAAAGTCGGAGTTTCTTTCCGCAAGAGATCAACTCGACTCGAACGAGATTAGTTTGAATATAAATTGTCTTAAACGTGTCATCACATAATTTGAAATTATAGTCCTACCCTAAAAAAAGAACTAAAATATTCGTGCTGAAGGAATTATAGCCCTTTTTTTAACGTGATCTTTATAAATTCTACGGGTTTTTTTA
The DNA here is from genome assembly GCA_025388415.1 of Cynanchum wilfordii. Taxonomy (NCBI): domain Eukaryota; kingdom Viridiplantae; phylum Streptophyta; class Magnoliopsida; order Gentianales; family Apocynaceae; genus Cynanchum; species Cynanchum wilfordii. The sequence goes on along the minus strand of JAHSUH010001227.1, from coordinate 92,344 downwards.
CTAGTATTCTGATAAAAAAATATCAAGGATTTAGGAAAGATAGTAGATCTCATTTTTATATGTACATATACATATACATATATATATATATATATATATATATATATATAATTCTGTTTATACAATATACTATAAATAGAAGAAAAAAAAAGTAAATGCTCTCATGTCTCGTTGTGACTCGCATTGATTCAAGGTAGATAGGTAGTTGTTGTTGTTGGTTTTCTTTTTTTCTTTTTCTTTTTTAAATAAACCACCTTTTATATTTTAGTAGTTACTTTAGACTCAATTAATTTAAAATTGAGTTAAATTAGACTATTTTATACGAGAAAAACCTTTCAATACTAGTTTATCTATTTAATAATTTTGAATCTTGTATAAAGAAAATCAAATTCTTGCCACTCAAATTAATAGGTTGTGAGTTTTTTTTTTTATATATATATATATATAATTTATATCTTTATTGATTAATCTGGAAAATTTATAGCATATAATTAAAAATACAGTACAAAATTGTTGCTAATGTGAATCAAATTGAAGACCTCTTATTTAACAAATCAAATGAAAGCAACTAAGTAAACCCCAAGGCCCAGACGAGTCGGTAAGAAGCTCTCTTGGCTTGGCTTAAGTGAGGTCAAATGTTTAAACTCCGGCTCATGTATGTAATTATTTAAAATTTGGGATCGGAGTTTCCTCTCATACGGGCCAATCCAGCTCAAACAGGGATAAATGGCCCAAGTGATATATTGGGCTTTGGATTATGGACGTTGACAAATTGATCACATATATTAATGGGCTTCTTAGCTTATTTAGAAGATCTAAATACCGGTAAAATTTCTGTAACTAATCGAAAGTAATTCCCACAGGCCCAAGTGACAATAGCCCATTTCAATGTGAAATTCTGAAAATAATTTATAGTCGAGACTTATATTTTGTGATTAATAATCTTTTATAAACCTTAACCCGAATTGAAATTCAAGTTTTAAATAATAATAAATAAATTAAAAATTTATTGATTAAATAAGTCAAGAAATATAAAAGACATCACTTTAATTTTACATATACATGTAAATGAATGAACGATTATCATTCATGGTAACAGAGACAACATCCAACCTAACAAAGTGGAGACAACAACTAAACTCAACCTAAAAAAGTTAGGTGAGTCATAAACAACTACAAAAACAAACAATAACAACAAAAAAAATAACAACAAAAAACTATTATATCTATATCTATAGCATCTTAACCACCAATCATTGATATCATCTGCAAAGAGGGTTTGAATCCATCTTCTTATTTCCTTCAACAACGATCTCTGAAATTCTAGGCATATCATAAACCCCAAAGACAATCTACGAAAGAAATAAAAATTGAGAAAAGGACTCAAATAGAGACTGCGTTTAGATGTTGGTTCTTCTAAAAGAAGAAAAAAAGTTTGATCTTTAGATATCTAAGAAAACTCTTGCATTTGAGAGTGAAAGGTGATAAAAATACCAAGAAGAGATAAAATAGTAACAAAAAAGATAAAAACAAAGACAAAAGCATAAAAACAAAGGAAAAAATGAGTTATGGCAAGAGCTAAGCTTCTCTCTTGGCCGGATGTAAAGGGTGAGGAGAAAGGAATAAAGTGGCGGCAGAGGGAGAGTAATTTTTAGAAAGAGAAATTTTAGATATCTAAAATTTCTCTTAACTACGATAGAAGTAGGAAAAGGAAATTGATGAACTCTTACCTTTTTGAAAGTAGTCACAAATAGAATTATTGAATCTTGAAAAATAAGATAGATTGTTGGTTTGAATCACTCGCTAAACTATGGCAGGTGATGGATGAACAAAGTCTACAATGCTAATCTTCATGACTGGTCTTGGCACTAAAGGCTCGTTTTGTAGTTGGAGATGAAAGTGAATAGAGACCGCCTTCACTTTTGCCTTTAAGAAGAAATTTCTTGGTTGCTTGATCCTTTATAAGAAAGAAATTAGGGTGAATTTGAACCGAAAACATGTTTTTTTAATATGAGGGACATGTAAAATATTGTTTAGATGTAAGACACGATAAAAAATATGAACATGAGATTGACCAATATGAGTTATAGACAAACTTGTACCATTTGCTATTAGAACCTTATATGTACCTTGGTATTTTTATTCAACGTAAGTTTGTGTAGTTTCTTTGTAAGATGATCAATGGCTCCAAAGTTTACATACCCGTCAGTATCAACATCATATGAGGTTGTTTCTACAGTGACAACTACTCGATCTTGATCGGTTTACTATGATCAACACCAATATTTGAGTGTTGTATATCCAACCCGACTACATACTTGATCACAAGTTGACTTCTTATAATCAATGTCATAATTGTTGGCACTCTTCAATCCATTGCTTCTACCACGACCATGGCTACGTAATGAAGGTGACCCTCCTCCCTTGTTGTTTCTCCAAGCATTATTAGCCATCATTTGTAAGATAGTGTTGCTATGCTCTAGACGAGTTTCATAACTCATAAGATGAGCGTACAAATTAGTAACACTAATAGGATCAGTCCTGGTACTAATGGAAGTTACCAAGGAATCATATTATGATCCTTGACCAATCAAGATGTATGTAACAATCTCATTATCTTGGAGAGGTTGTCCAATAGCTGCTAGCGTGTCAATAAGGCATTTCACCTTATGGAAGTAATCAGACAATGAAATTTCCTTCTTTTGGATAGTGGACATTTGAATTTTTAACTACATGATACGAGCTCTAGATCTAGAAGCTCCATAGAACACCAAACTTCATGTGAAGTTAAAAAAAAATAATGCATGAGACATGATTTCTTCAAATAGAGATGCAAGAGGGGCACTCAAAACAATTTGATCCTGTTGTATCTACTTTTGATAGGCAAGAATTTTGACCAGCACCACTATCGATGCTTTGAGTGATCATCATTGCAGAATCCTTACTGTTCCATCAACATAGCCAAGTAGTTGTTGGGTACCAAGGTAGATTATGTTATTTTGTCCCACATCGAAAATATAAGTGAATGAGTAATGATATATAAGAATGAGTCTAGATATTCATAGTCAACTTGAATATCTCTTTTAGTGTAATGAGTATTTCTTGAAAGCCTTCGTTAATCTATTTATAGATGGGAGGGTAATAATCCATATCCATGTCTCAACAATCTATTTGTTAAAATGTAAATAATAATGTCACAAATATTAAATATATATTTTGAACTTTTCTTTCAAAAAAAAAAAAAAAAAACTCTTGTTCTAATAACAAAATATTTACTATTTCCAATTTAAAATTTTAATTCAACCAATAAATCCATTACATATATATATAATATAAATAAAAAGCATTATATGAATTTAGTTCGTTACGCTTCCTAAATTATTTGAATTATTTAATATAATGAAAAAGATGCAAATGAAAAAATGGACCGAAAAGCTACGTCAAATGATGCCAATCCAAAGAAGAAAAATCTCACTGTGGACTAAAAAATGCAACTATGTGTGGACTATAACGCATCTATGTCCCCCTCGGGGTCAATTGTGGAAGCATCTTTTCTACACTCAATTCTTTTTGGACCAGTTGATCGAGAGGTTGGGTTATCACCTCACTTTAATTCCATATTAGGATAATATTATTCGTTTTAGAATTAAGTTTTACAGTTTTATTTTTGGATATTTTCCCAAAATGCTCATACTAATGGTAAGTGGAATATTTATATGTTAACCAATTTTTGCATAATTTTCATGTTTAACCCCAACAATTCTTAATTTTTGAAATTATATGTATCATGAATCAAGCCAGTTTCCGATATATTATACATTACAAAAATGAAAAAAAAAAAAAAATCACTGATTTTAAATTATAATGACCTAAAAAATCTGGTCTCTGTTCTAGTCTTCTTATAGCAAACGCTTTCTACATTCAATGGATGGACCCGTCCTCTCCTCTTCCTTTGCCTTTTTTTACTTTTAATCTGTTAGCTGCCCCTTTTCTCTGTTTCTTCATCTTAGTTTAATTGGATTACCAGTTCAAGTTAAAAAAAAAAGAAGAAAAGGAACAGTGGAATTCAAGAAACCAGACATGCATAGTGATCGAGTTTTTAATCTTTACGGAACTTTAATTTTGCAATTTATTTGCTTGTTATTTTTGGGTACCTTGAATGCCCAGATTTCAATTCCGTCAAAAACCAGTGGATTCTGGTACAGTGAAAAGTCGGGAGATGCTGCTGATTCGATTCTCATCGAGGCGTTCTTTGATCCTCTCTGCCCAGATAGTAGAGACGCATGGCCTCCACTCCAACAGGCTATCCATCACTACGGCACTCCAGCTATTTCTCTCACGGTTCATACTTTTCCTCTACCGTAAGTTTCAATCTATCTTCCTTTATGCATATCATCATCGTAATCGTCGCCGTCGTCGGAAATTTCTCCCTTTTTTTTTTTCGGGGCGATTTTTGTTTGATTCTTGAAATTACTACGTATCCCCAATTCAATTTCGATGGTTTCGAGGCTTTTTTTTTTTATATATATATATTTAAATTCTCTTGCTGTGTTTGCAGTTATCATGACAATGCTTATCTCAGTTCCCGAGCACTTCATATAGTAAATGAATTGAATGCTTCATCAACATACAAGTTACTAGAAGCATTCTTTCACCAACAGGTGACTGAAACAATTGATTTTTGTGAAAGAATTCTCTTTAAATCCTGCATATATCTTTGTTGATGATGGAATTTATTGGGATTATGTGGTGGTACCTATAATTGGTTTTTGTCTGAAAAGGGTTAAGAATTCAAATCTCTGATCGAGTTATTGTGAAGCAGACAATACTATTAAGCTGATTTGTTGTGTTGATTGTGAACCAACAGGAGAGGTTCTATGGACAAGCAACAGCAAATTTCACCAGAGCCCATGTCCAGGATCAAGTAGCTAATTTTGCAGCCAAAGTAGTTGGGAGATCATATGCTTCTGCAATTAAACTTGGATTTACTGAACGAATTACTGATCTAAATACCAGGTTTGCCTTCAAGGTAATAAAAAGAACTGACTGACTGATTTCTTTTCTATTTCAGTAGCAGTGTTGATCCATAACGGTTGCTTTTTTCTTTTTTTTTTTGTTGTACTTTTACAGTATGGAGGCATAAAAGGAGTTTATGGAACTCCATTTTTCTTTGTAAATGGCTTTCCCTTACCTGATGCTGGCTCTGCTATAGACTTCCAGGGATGGAAAAACATCCTTGATCCGCTGATCAAGAACAAGAAGGGCAAGAGAGGGATATCTGTTCATTACATGTAATTAATAAATATATCTCTAAAGATTCTACATCTTTGATGTTTTGATTCATACAATAAATCTGTTTAAGGTTGTAATGGTGGTGGGATCTTGAAAAGTGATTAGCAAAAATTTTCTTTAGTGTCTAATGTGGTTCAAAAACTATATTTATTTGGTTTGCCAAACTCTATTTGTTATGATATATATATGTGAGTGTGTGTGTAAAGTAAGAGATCCTACCTCGTACCAAACCTGACAATCTGACGTGATCATTTTCATTAGAAAACTGTACTTTTAGAAATAAAGAAAGTAGGGTTTGGTTTGCCCATTCCTCAATTTTAAAAAGTTGCAGTTCTTTTAGAGTCCGTGAACTTCTTCCTTTTATGATATATATGCCCAAAACTTCCAAACATTCCAGTCATGATGGAAACAATTAGAGTTGTAAACTAAATATTGGAAGTTTAATTTTTTTAATACTGGGTGAATAGGCTTCAAAATTAATTTAAAAAATTATTTGAGTTTTGTTTGTTAATAAATAAATGAATTCGAACGAAACATAAACGAAATCGCCATTTTTCCACTACAAATCAGGAAAAAGTATAGAGAAAAAACATATTATATATATATATATATATATATATATATATATATATATATCATAATTTATAATTTGTTGAGAAACACTTGATTATGTTCACCAATATAAACGACTTGAATTGTTTACAATTCTAGAAACAACACTCAAGTTTATTCATATTTTCCTCAATCTTTATTTTAACTCAAAAGTTAATTGTTTTATTTTTTTAAAAAAAATTGAATTAATTAATTAATAGATATTTTAATTTTTTATTAGTAATTTATACAATATTTAATTACTCTATAATTATGAATGATAAATTCAAAATTCAAAATATTATACTCTCTCTATATATATAATTGGTATGTCTTCTTTATTATTATTATTAATGAATCAAAAGAGATAATTTTTTTTTATTAAATTATCTGATATTTTGAGTAATTATGATTCCGACTAATCCCAAAACTAATAATTTTTGGAATAATATTTAACATTGTTTTATTAATGTTATATAATATTAGTATAACGTTAAATTTTAACCCTAAATTTATTAAAAAAAATCGAAAATTCAGTTAAACGAGTTGCCAGACTAAACTAATTTATGTGCTGATTTGTTATTTTATTTGCTAACAAAATATAACTATCACACAAAATAAACATATATTTTATTAATTCAATTAAATGACCTGTATCCTAAGAGCTTTTTTTTTTTTTTTTTTAAAAAAAAATGCAAAATATTTGTAAATATTTTATAATTTATTAAGAATTAATAAAATGAAAGAATATCAATTTTTAAAAATAATAAATTACAAACACTTATAAAAGTTCTCTTAATCCGATAATCAATAATATTAGTACACGATTTTTTTTAGATTACTAATAAAGCAATATCCTAATTTTTAGATGTAAATATTAATTTTTACCAATAGATATTATTGACTCTTTCTTTAATTCTTATTTCAAATATTTTAAAAAATATTATTTATTTTAAAAAATTATGATATTAAATTAAAATTTAAAATTTTAAGGAAAAATTATTATTTATTTTCAATATAATGAATCTCTTTCGAGAGATCCATTCAAATCTAATGACTAATGAATCCGCTATTATATATTTTTAATTATTTTGATTAATAAAATAATGATTTTCTAGAAAGTTATAATGTAAATAAATATAAATTTTTAATATCTTTTAATATAATATAATATATCAAAAAAAAATATATTTACCAAAAAAAAAGAAAAAATATATCAAAAAAATATTAATTTTGAATAAAAATTTAAAATATTTTAAAAGTATATTTACTTAATTGATAAATATAAATATTTATATAAATATAAAGTATATTTTGAAATGTAAATATTTTTTTAAATAAAGCATTCTGTTCCATCCAAATGATACTCTTGAAGACATCTGTTTAATATTAATAGAACTGTTTTAAAATACCCGTTAAATTTTAATGGATCTCTTTAAAAGTTATTTCTAAAAGATACGAATTTTCAAATTAATATATATATCTTTAAAAAGTTATTATCATTTTCAATTTTATGAAGAGTTTAGTAAATATTAGATGAAAAAACATTTTTTTTTTTTTTGAAGAAAGTTTACAATTTCAATAATATATAATACTAGAAAATCGGACATTAAGTTTTGATAAGATTCGTTGGCGCTCATAAGGAAAAGAAGGCAAAGTGCGAAAGTAGAGACGAACCGGGTTGGACCAATTTAGATAGGGTTAGTGACTCTAAAACAGAAGAATTAGGGTAGTTTTAAGAACCGGTCCTATAAATAGTTCCAAGTTCCCCAGTAGAGCGGTCAGGGCTAAACGCAGAAACGAAGCCGAAGAAGAGGGCTGTGGAGCATAATTTTCATATCTTATCTATTTCTTCACAGAAAACCTAGAAAGGTACTGAACCTTTTTGTTCAATTTCATTTCCAATTTTGTTCAGATCTTCTGTTGTTTGCATTTGTTTCGAATTCCTATGTACTATTTCTTTAGTTTATATGCGTGCAGTTCTTATTGGCGGTAATTCGGTGCTTTTTTTTTTGTTTTTATTATTTTTTTTATGAATCTTTTTTCCCTATGTTGTAAATAAAGTGGCTAATAGTTTTGTGTCTGTTTTTTTTTTTTTTTTTCCACCCTTTCTGTTGGGAAAAGTAAGGTATGGATCGATACAAGAAGGTGGAGAAGCCAAAGGTGGAGATACCCATTGACGAGAATGAGATTAGGATTACAAGCCAGGGGAGGATGCGAAGTTATATCACTTATGCTATGAGTCTGCTTCAGGTTCTTAATTTAATTTTCCTTATTAGAGTTTTGACCTTTTGTCGTTGAATTTGTTTACAGCTTAATTTTAATTTTTAATACAGAAATTATATTCTCCAAATTGAATATATGGAAAAGAAGAAATCTGGAATGGGTTTATAGTGGTTTTGAGGCATAACTCTATTTTGAATTGCATTTTTAGTAGCAGCAGTTAGCCATTAGATGTGTACACACTGTTTGGCACATATATCACTGGCGCAGGAAAGTATTTTTGGATATTGGACTTCTAGGGGGGTTTCTTCTATTGAATAACCGATAATATATGAATCGTAAATCAATTAAGAAATTGTGAATTTTTTCAAATGAGTTTGAAATTTTCTTCCGCCTTAAATATCTTGTTGCTATTTTTATTTGAAGGGATTCGGATTTTTAAATTTTATTTGAATTAGAGAGCAGTGGGATTATTTGTAGTTTTATAACGTTTTGAAGATAATGCATTCTTGGCACAAGTATACATTGCTTCTGTTGTTAGGCTTCAAATTCAGGCTTTATGTGTGTTGCATCATCTCTTTTGTGTGTATTAACTTTTAAAACCAGTCTGTTTTTGTAGTTTAATTTACCTGTTGAAATTTTTGTAGGAAAAAGGATCAGATGAAATCGTCTTCAAGGCAATGGGTAGAGCCATCAACAAAACTGTTACAATTGTGGAGTTGATTAAGGTTTTCTAGCACTATACTTTTCAGGCTGTTTGCTTTACTGCTTTCTTGTCTGATCTCATCATAACCGGATACATTATGTTTATCCTTTGACACAGAGGAGGATTGTTGGTCTTCATCAAATTACATCAATCTCGTCCACTGATATTAGTGATACATGGGAGCCACTTGAAGAAGGCCTCCTTCCGTAAAGACCTCTTCATGCTCATTTTTAAGTTTTGGAACTGCATGATAAATTGCTTCATTGATTGCCTATATTACTAGTTTTATAAGAGTTTTATTTCTGTTTTAGGTTGCAAACAACACGGCATGTTTCAATGATCACCATTACTCTCTCAAAGAAGGAGCTTGACCTATCATCTGTTGGGTGAGTTCTTTTAGTATCTAATTTTGATCTATAGTGATTAAATTCAAGAGTACCTTTAGATTTATAGACATAATTTTCTCATCCATTTTACCCCTGCTGCAGTTATCAACCACCAATACCTGCTGACCAAGTTAAGGTTTCTACAGATGTATATTATGAAGGAGGTACCTTTTCTTCCACAATTTCAGCACTACTCCTTAACATGCATAGCTCTTCTTGATTAATATTTGCAATTTCTATGCCAGATGGTTCCCCTACTGGTCGGGGACGAGGAGGCAGAGGAGGTGGCAGAGGGAGGGGAAGGAGAGGAGCATCTGGTACATCTTATTAATATCTAAATATTTGAATTTTAGGACTTATTACAGAGATTTTCTGCTTAACTTTATGATAAATTGTAAAATCTAAAATTGGTTCTTTGGGTGTTTGATCACTCTTACCTTGATTACTTTTTTTGACTATTACTATTAGTTTCAGAATCATCCTAGATATTCTTTTATTTTGTTTGAATTTAAATACTTAGACTATTTTCTTTTTACAGGAAATGACTTTGTTGTACCTGAGTATGAGGATGGAGGTTGGGATCAGAACAGGAACTATGGAAGAGGTAGGGGACGAGGTAGAGGTCGTAATTTCCGTGGACGTGGAAGGGGTGGATATAATGGTCCCATGATGGATGCCCAAGAGGATATGGGAGGTTACAATCAAGAAGCCCCCATTCAAGGCCGAGGTAAAGTTTATTTTATTAATTTATTCTTTGAAATGCTGTAATGTGCTGTGTTGGTTGGGTTCCCTTTTCTCTTTATGGTGTTCCTTTCATGTGTGGAAAGGTTTTTGTTTCTGTTTATTTTTTTCTTCCCTTAAACAATAAAGTGCTAATTGAAGTGAACAGGTTTATGCATTTGAGTATTATGCGAGTAAATCTCTTATCATCCTATCTATCTTGAGATGTCATGTCTCTTCCCAATATATTCTGTTTATTTCTCCTTCATTGGAAAATCTTACAACGCTGCTCTTTGGTTAAAAGAGCTTCAAAACATCTTTTTTACCCTGTGGGTTTTTTTAATTCTTCTTTTGTGTTTTGATTCTTCGTTACAATTGATTGATAGTTTGCTAGTTTAAAATAAAATTGGAAATCATAATCTTCCAGTCTATATATACTTAAAATATGGCCTATGGAGTAACTTGGTTATCAGTTGAGATGACATGTACTATGTGTTGATTTCTTTACTGCAGGCCGTGGCCGTGGAAGGGGAACCCGTGGTAGGGGTCGTGGGTTCAGGTACAATGGACCAGTCAATGTAGTTGCTGGGGGTCCTTGAACATCTTTGCTGCGCAAGGGGGACTGTTTTATACATTTAAGGATGCCTGCTCAGTCTTTATGCATTTCTATTTGACATGGTTTCTAGTATTAACATGGTAGGATTTGATTTGTAATGGTAGTCTTTAGTTAGTTTCGGACCTAGTTAAAAAAAAAAAAAAAGAAAAAAAAGTCTACAACTGTTCTATAGTGGTGAGCCATTTTGTTTTTGTTTTTTAAATTTTTTATGATCTTTTTTAGTGGCTTAGGTGGTCGAGTGTAACTTGATTAGTGTGAGCAGTACATTCGTTAATTTGTTTATGTTGGGGAAGAATTTTTATGTCTACTCTCATTGTAGAGTATTTTTTTAAATTTTTTTTGGTTGCGTCCCTAGTTTTATAATCAGTGGTGTTCGATTTGTAATGCCAGAACAGATTTAGCCTGTAGTTATTTTATTTCCGTGATAACAATGCGCAATGTGCAGATATCTGTCTTGGTTCCAATTGTTTTTTTTTTTTTTTTGGTACTATCTCTTCAAGTCTGTTTGTTTTCTATTACTGGTCCCTATCAAAACGAGACATGATGTTCCTTTGTCAAATTGTGCAGACGTTTGGTTCAGAAATCTTAGGTATATTGTTTTTGAATTGGAAAATGGCGCTTCAGTCAAATGTATTAAGAAGTCACTAAAGATTAAAAAAGAATGCAGTCATGGGCTATTTTAAAGGTGGCATTGTTGCCACCTTATCCTCCTTGACCTAACCTTGCAACCGTGCTCTGCTGAATTCCAATGGACATTGCTGAGGATATCGTCATAGTGGGTGCTGGAGTGAGTTGTTGGTCTTCCTACTTCTTTAGGACTTCACAGATTGGGATTGCGAAGCTTGGTTCTTGAATCGTCAGATAGTCCAAGGACGACAGGTTCTGCACTTACTCTGTGGACCAACGCATGGATGGCATTGGATGCCTTGGGAGTTGGGCATCGCCTTAGGGAACGCTATGTACAACTTCAAGGGTGAGAGTCTTAACAGTAATGTTCAAATGTTTTTTAGAACTAACTGAATAAAGTTACTGATGCAGCTTTCAAGTTGCTTCGGTGGATTCAGGCCAGCCAATTTCTGAGCTTTTTCTTGTAGAAAAATAGTGAGTTATATTTACAGAAACTGGATTCTGTTTACATAGTAAGAGACATTATTCCCTTTTAGCTACTAAGATTAAACTATGACGTGGATGCAGTGCAAATCATGAAGGCCGTTGTGTAAAAAGGAAAGAGCTGCTACAAACCTTAGAGAAAGAGCTGCCAGAAGGGACTATCAAATACTCTTCCAGGGTAGTTTCTATTGAGGAATTAGGACCCTTAAAGGTTCTTCACCTTGCAGATGGCTGCCTTCTTAGGACTAGAGGGCCATCAGTTAAAGGCAATGGCTCAAGTGTATTTTGGAGGTGGTGTTCGCTTTGGATTGGTTCCTTGTGATGACAAAAGCTTGTACTGGTTTTGCACTATCCATCCATCAGTTTCCAATTGTAAGCCAATCTTGCTCCCTAAATCCTACAATATCCCTCCATTGAGGCTTTCATCTTATATATAGTCTGTTTGTATGCATATTTACAATGCTTTTCTCTTTGCTCGTGATTGCATTGTTTCAGGGCATGAGGATATGTCACAAGATCCAGTTAAACTAAAGGAATTTGTATTAAGTAGGAGTGCTATCGTACCTAACATTCCACAACAAGTATCAAAATTTCTAGAGAGAACCAGCTTTAAATATAGGTAAGTTCATTCTCTACAATAACGTCTCGGCAACTCATTTTCTATCCCCTTGTATTACAGAAGAAAGACCTCAAGATTTCTGCTTTCTTAGTTTGATGGTAGTTTTTTGTGGACTTTTTGACTGGTTAATATAGTTGTGGAAGTTTTTGGCAGGACTGTCGATGGAATTTCTTCTTCACTTTGTACTGAGTTTTTGTTTTTGCTTCTTAACAAGTTTTTCTGCTTTTGTTTGAAATTTGTTTTGTTGTTTTTTAGTATAAGCTCTTTGCCTTTGTTCTTCTGATCTTGCTTGATTTTTCCAAAATTTTGAGACACAAATTATAGTCTTCCAAGATATCTATTGGAGTCACAATTTTGATACCATACTTATAAATTCATGCTCCTTTATCATCAGTGTATATATATATTCTTCTTTCTAACATAGTTTATAACATAAAAGGGATAATTGTACCTTCCAATATAATTTTTTGTGAAGGATTTAAAAAAAAAAAAGAGAGAAAGGAGGAGAGTAGAGAAAGAAAAGGTGAAGGTGAGAAAAAATTATAAAAAGGAAAGGAAGGAGATAGAAAAAAAGAGGGGAATTTGATTTGTATATATATATATATATATATATATAACACACGTGGCAATAAAACAATTTTAAAATATGTGTTTTTATAATAAAAAATACATATATTATATATATATATATATATATGTGAAAACTAAAAATAAGAGAAATATATAACATGATGATAGATAGAGTTTTGTTATTTAAGATGAATACTTTAAATAATAACCTATACCTAAAAGTTTCAATATTTTAAATATACTGAAATACGTGTAAAGAATGTATTTGGTATAAAAATAAAAAATGAAAAAAAAAAAGACAAAAGAAAAGAAAATATTTTAATAGTTCTCTACTTTAATATCATTAAATAATATATTCACCAAAAAAAAAAAAAAAAAAAAATATCATTAAATAATATTTAAAAACTTATTAAAGATTTTTTTTAATAATTTAAAAGGCGTAGATTCACGAGATTAAATAACCTAAAAATAAACTTATGTAGGCGTAATTTGAATTTAAGAATCCAAGCAATAAAAATTAGTGTGATTTTTTATGAAAAATCTTAACTTCGGTGATTAAAAAAATTTTTTTTTAGCACTTTACTGTGTCTGAAGCACTAAAAATGGCCTTCATCCTGGGGCATATCATGCTGCCTGCCAACATTGACTCCTGGCGGTTCTAACCAATCCCAAGATACTTTAAGGGGCAGAAGCTGGTCATCGTTTTGTAGCTCCAAATACCAACAAAATGAATAATTGGCGTATGTCCTTATGTCATTATCAAATGTATCCTCAAATATCTGCTATTTTATAAGGCGGTGGCGGTATTGTTGTCTATAAATCCCCCTGAACATAACCTTGCTCAATTACAATGGAAATTTCTGAGGATATTGTCATAGTTGGTGCTGGGGTTTCTGGTCTTGCTACTTCTTTAGGACTTCACAGGTTTTCTAATTGATGATTTTACTACTTAAATCTGCCAAAAATGATTTCAATTTTCAATTCACAGGGCTGGGGTATTCTTATACATTTTCTTTTTGTAGATTGGGATTGCGAAGCTTGGTTTTGGAATCGTCAGACAGCTTAAGAACAACAGGGTTTGCTCTTACTCTGTGGACTAACGCATGGAGGGCATTGGATGCTTTGGGAGTTGGGCATCACCTTAGGGAACGCTCTCCACAACTTCAAGGGTGAGTGAATGAGGGAGTGTTAAAAACAGTGTTCTAGATTTCTGGATTAATTTTGCAAATCACACAAGTTCTTGTTTATAACAACTCTGCTTCTCTTGTTTAATGTTATTTGGAGCTTACTGAATAAAATAAAGTTACTGATGCAGCTTTCAAATTGCTTCGGTGGATTCAGGCCTACCGACTTCTGAGCTTTTATTTGCAGAAAAATAGTGAGTTATATCGTTCAAGTTTTCTGGATTTTTTTTTTATCATTTTTATTTATTCAGTTGTGGTTAGATCAAACTGGATTCTGTTTATATAGTATCAGTTATGGGATATGATATATCAAAGAAATCTGACATGTTTTATCTTTGTTATGGGATGGGAGTATAAGGTTATCAATCCAATGGCTGAAATTAGATGGATGTTGATGCCTAAACATATTATTTAGCTACTTACTATGTTTGGATTGGTAGTAGTTTTGGGCTGAGAAGAAAAAGTGATGATCAGACCTTTAACTAGATGAGAGCAGTGAGAAACTAATTTTAGTTTCCTCTTGATATATTTTTTGGCAATTTCTATTTCTGTCATGACAACAGTCTACAATTTGAAAGTCTTAGATGTGTTCTAAGACGAACTATTATGTGATGCAGTGAAAATCATGAAGGCCGTTGTGTAAAAAGGAAAGAGCTGCTAGAAACCTTAAAGAAAGAGCTACCAGAAGGGACTGTCAGATACTCGTCAAGGGTAGTTTCTATTGAGGAATCAGGACACTTAAAGCTGCTTCATCTTGCAGATGGCTGCCTTATTAGGACTAAGGTAAATGTGATGCTATTTGCAGAAGTCAGATACATATACCTTTTTGTTTTCTGCATAAATTTTTTTTTTGGGTTGAAGGTGTTGATTGGTTGTGATGGAGTTAAGTCAGTGGTTGCAAGGTTTTTAGGACTTCAGAAGCCAATTGACACAGGAAGATCAGCAATTAGGGGATTCGTTGATTATCCAGAAGGCCATCAGTTAAAGCCAAGGCTTTACTTGTATTTGGGAGGTGGTGTTCGCTTTGGATTGGTTCCTTGTGATGACAAAAGCTTGTACTGGTTTTGCACTATCCATCCATCTGTTTCCAATTGTAAGCTAATCTTGCTCCCTAAATCTTATATTCGAGAAAATGAGGTTATATTTTGATCTGTCTGTCATTCTTCATATTTCCTTAAGCATCAGTGGCTTTCATCTTATATATATATAGTCTGTTTGCAGTTATATTTATAATGCTATTTTTTTTTCTTTTGCTTGCAATTGAATTATTTCAGGGCATAAAGATATGGCAAAAGATCCAGTTAAACTGAAGGAATTTGTTTTAAGTAAGAGTTCTAGCATACCTAACATTCCACAACAAGTATCAAATTTTCTAGAGAAAACCAGCTTGGATTCAATATCTTGTGATGCACTGAAGTGGAGATTGCCTTGGGACATTTTAATGACGGATATTGCCAAAAGAGGCATTTGTGTAGCCGGAGATGCTCTTCATCCAATGACACCAGATATCGGGCAAGGTGGATGCTCAGCATTGGAAGACAGTGTAGTCCTTGCTAAGTGCATCGGAGAATCTTTCTCGAAAAGGCCTAAAAGAATTAGCAACAATGAAGAAGAATATGATGCAGAAATAGCAGCAACACTCAACAAAGGCGTGGAGGAGTTCGGCAAGGTGAGGAAATGGAGAAGCTTCAGTCTCGTGGCTGCTGCCTATCTGGTGGGTTACATACAAGAAAGCGATAACAAGATAATCTGTTTCTTAAGAGAGAAATTCTTGTCCAAACACACTATAGCAATCATGTTGAGAATGGCTGATTTTGACTGTGGGAAACTTTCATCAGACCTAGTTTCTGATTGAAACTCTGAAATGTATGTATATTACATATTTAATTATTAAGTTCATTCTCCACAATAAATATGAAGACATGTTTAAGGGACATTTTTTATTCTTCATAAACATCTCATAAATAGAAAGAAGAAACCCCTGATACTGTCAAATCCAAATATTGTAGTAACTCTATTCTGAGTTGGAAGTCATAAATTTCATTAGCTAAATAAATTTATTTGGTGCACATTTTTCTTGGTTCTAATAAAGAAGTAATAGGAATGTTATTGAATGCATTCATACTCTGCATGTGCAGAAACAAGCGCAGCAATGCTTCTTATACTTGACTGAAGATGAATATAACTAATCAACTTGACATAAATATATATATATATATATTTTTGTAAACCCTTTTTGGCCTTTCTAATCTGGAATCGAATTAGGTCAAATACAAAATTGGGTATTTGGTATGATTATGGTTTACTCCAATCCAATCATTCTCTTTGAAAGAACCATTAGCTGTGAAGATTCCTCTTAGAATTCTTTTCTTCAAAAATATTAGCTAATTCCCCGGAGTTAACGGAACTAATTAATGCTTTTGATTGATGCTCAAACTTCATCAAACCTGTTAGAACCTATGAACAATTCCACTTCTAAAATCTAAATAATAATCCAATCATTGGAAGTCTTTTCTTCTTCATCAAGAATTATTTATTGGCTTCTTCAATGGAAGTCAAAATTTCCTAACTTATATTTTAACCGCTATAAATAAAACCTAAATTTAATTGTAAGCTTTTTGTTATATATACATACATACATACATATATATATATATATATAGCCATGTTGTGAGTAATAACATCACATGATCCGTACTATTGTGTGCCATTAAAGGAAAATCTGGAGCACGTTAATTCCTTCCTTTAGCTTAACTGTCGGCCACAGTTAAATTCTTTACACCCTCCCCTCAATCTCATGCATGGATTAAGAAAACGTAGTTTAGTTGATAGCACATCAATTTATGACTTAAAGGTTATGAATTCGAAAATTTTAAAAAATAAAAAATAAAAAATCCCATGTAGAAACACATGTTGTGAAAGACATGATAGTGTCCCACCTAAATCAGATCAGGCACCGTCGCATTTATAAAAAAGGGAGATGAATCTGAACCTAGACCATTACCATCTTTATTGTCACTGGTGTGACAATGTCCAAAATGGTGAGCTTGAAATCTAATTCAATGCTTATACAAATAACAAAGCTGGATATATATATATGGGTGTTGGTAGATTCTCTCCTTAATTAAAGCCTGTGATTGATATGATTAATAATGTAGTTTTGTTTTCTAAAATCACCATTATTATCATCTTGAGGAGGAGAAAGAGAATAAAAGAAAGTATATGAAAGAAAGCATTTTGGAAGATGGAGAGTCGTCACCATAATAATAATGGCTATGGGGGGATTTCATTCTGTCAAGAAAAGGCCACTGGGACGGACATGTGCATCTCACATGAGACTTGCATGTAAGGTCAAAGGAAAGCCATGTGAGGCTGCATCAGACCATCTTGCCAGACACACTATTATTCTACCGTAGCGAAAACATTCAATATTGTATGCATATATATATATATATATTTCTTTTTTCTTCACATAACAACAACCAAAATGTATTAAAAGAATGTGAAGAAAACAAATTGAAGGATTTGGCAGTAATGTTTTGTTATTTGTTATACCATTTGCTATCTCAAATCATTATTTTGATTAATATGAATTCAATTTAAATTGTATTATAGAGTTTAACTTTTACTCGAAACAAAATTTTATATACCTATAAGAGTTTTATCGTCGTGCATTCATAATACGATTTTTTATTGTATTAAGCCAAGAGCTTGATTTGGCAGTTGATGTTGATTTGATCCATTCCGGCTCTTCGGTTGGGTAAACCATGTGGGGGTGAGAGAGAGAACGTGGGAATAATTGAATTGAGTTGCAGAATTCTTCAGACTCATGGCAGAGATAAATTATCCTATTACAAATAAATAAAGATTTAATTTTTTCTCTATTTGCAGAAAACCCCATGTGAGGTTGTTGCATTTTTTTTTACAATTTCCTACCTATTTAAGTCTCAATCTCTATTCCTTGCTATAGCCATTAAACATAAAATTCTCAATCTTCAAGATACAATCCCCAATCTTCTTCTTCTTCCTAAAAGAGAAAGAAAGAAAACAATGGCACATTATAATGGCATTCTTCCTCTACTTTTCCTCTTTTCTTCCTTTGCTGGTACTCTTCTAACAAATGTCAGTGCTTTCACAGCTTCTGGATGGATGAGTGCTCATGCTACTTTTTATGGTGGCAGCGATGCTTCTGGCACAATGGGTGAGTAGTTGTTCCTCTGCAGCTGTTTTTTTTTTGGTTTATATATATTGATTATTGATTCGCCATGTATATATATATAGGTGGAGCTTGTGGGTATGGAAATTTGTACTCAACTGGGTACGGGACAAGGACTGCAGCACTGAGCACGGCATTGTTCAATGACGGTGCATCTTGTGGGCAATGTTACAAGATAATTTGTGACTATACTGCAGACCCAAAATGGTGCATTAAAGGAACATCCATTACCATTACCGCAACAAACTTCTGCCCTCCAAATTATGCTCTTCCTAGCGACAATGGTGGATGGTGCAACCCACCCCGCCCTCATTTTGACATGGCTCAGCCTGCTTGGGAAAAGATTGGCATCTACAGAGGAGGAATTGTTCCCGTTAAGTACCAAAGGTCGGATAAAGATCTCATCTTTGACTCTGTTTTCTTCATCAGACATTAATTCTCCTCAAATCTATGTCCTAAAACAAAATTCTTTTCCATTTCCTTTAATGTTTTGCAGAGTTCCTTGCAAGAAACATGGTGGGGTTAGATTCACCATCAATGGAAGAGACTATTTTGAACTTGTCATGATAAGCAATGTTGCTGGAGCTGGATCGGTCCAATCTGTTCAAATTAAGGGCACAAAAACTAATTGGATGGCTATGTCTAGGAATTGGGGAGCCAATTGGCAATCCAATTCTTATCTTAACGGCCAGTCTCTGTCTTTCAAGGTCACCACAACCGATGGTGTGACTAAGACTTTTCTCAACATTGTTCCATCAAACTGGCAATTTGGGCAGACATTTTCAAGCCCAACACAATTTTAACCTTAAAAAAACAAAAAAAGATGGATTCTTGGACTCCTCTGGGGTTTAGGGTTTTCCCCCACCGGCACCGGCAGTGGCAGCGGCGTGCTTACTATTTTACTGAAGCAGCCCGCCAAGTTTCTTTTTTTGCATTCATTATACATACCAAAAAAAAACCACTGTATTCTTTTGCAGGGATGATATTGCCCTAAGGAGTTTGAAATTTTCGGATTTGATTGGGATGAGAAGAAGAACCCATCAACCCTAAAACCAGAGATTGTCCATGAGAACTTTTACTGTATCATATTGCTGTTACTGTGTACTGTATTATTGGTGGAGATACTCTCTCTCTCTAGAATTTTTTTTTTTTCATATATATACTAATAAGAAGCTTCTTGAAACTGAAGCTTTCCTTTCCCCTTCAATGTCCGTCTTTATGTAATGAAATATACATTCATTTTGTGAGCAATAATGCCCTTCTTCCTAGTCTTTACTGAGTTTTGACAGCATTTTTTTTTAAAATTTTTTATTAGCGATGATGATCATTAGTAAATTCTTGGAGAAGCTTCCTTTGAATTCTTTTTTTTTTTTTTTTTTTTGATGAATAAGCTTCCTTTGAATTCTGTACCTCCAGAAAGAAAAAAAAAAAAAAAAAAAAAGAACAAAAGGTAACTCAAGGAGTTGTCCATATCTAAGTATTAAAATTTAAACTTTTAACTCAAGTACGTAATTTAAAATTAGAATATCTTCTTGTATGAGATCAATTCAATTCGAACAAAAATTAATATATGTATAAATTAACTTAAAAATGACATCCTATAATTTAGAACCGGACACTTCGTGCCTAAGTAAAAAATAAATAAAATAAAATATAAAGGTAACCCGAACAGGGTGGTTGACCGGTCCTCTTTTCGTTCTCTCATAAACAGCTGCTATTCAAATAATCTGGTTTATATTATATCGACATATATTGTCTTGTCCCATAACATGTCTTCTCTCCCACGTTATTAATTTCAAATACGTATATAAAAGAATAAGTTTAAATTCTTATTATTAATTTGTAATGTTCTTTTGGTACATTAATTAAAAATAGTGTTAAATAGTTAATTACGATTTATTAATTTTATAGTTACAGTGCGGATTTACGAGATTAGATTGTGACATTAATATCTAAGTTAGAAAAAGTTGAGTTTTAAGGTTCATAATTGTGATACTGTATCTCAAGTGTTGGATCATGATAGTTGGTATCAGAGTAAGTAATTTTTAGAGAAAGTGATTACCTCATCTCATATCTCCGATCAAGATAATTGAGATCAGAACTAGTAAACATAGAGCTTTAAGGAGGGTGATTACCCCTATCTCACCTATTAGATCATGATTGTTGGTATCAAAACTGGTGGTAAACGTTGAGTGTTAAGGAGGGTGGTTATGATACCTCTCTCTCTCTCTCTATATATATATATAAATCTGTTCTAAGTAATTATTATTGTTAAAATCGAAATACCTTTTTTAAAAAGTTGACCATCAAATAGTAAGGCAAATTCATAAGCTCGAGTCCTGACAACATGCATATATTTGAATATGTATTAGACAAAAGGTTTGGCTTTTACAGGGCAAGCAAATTAGATGGATAAAAATACTGATAAACTTTATTTGTTCAACCTAATCCACCAGAAGTGCATTCTTTTCCGCAAGTTTTTAGAGTTACTTTTTTTGCCATAGTTTGTGAAAAGAGGCCTTCTAATTATGTAGTTATGTTTGTTTAAGTCAGACCTAATTTAAATCAATTTGTTCAAGACTGAAAGATCAAGGAAGTTCCATTATGCCATAATTTATGTCCAAGATATTCAGAAACTGGAACAGTTAGTTTTCTTTTTTAAAATTAATCCATAAGAGATAATGTTTAAATAGTGATTGGTGTTCTAGCTCACCAAACTTGCTAACGGCCTTTATTTTATGTGATTATCGTCTGAGCTTCCTCTGCTTACATATATACCACCTTTATCCAAGGCATGGCAGAATAGGTCAAACTTCAAGAGAGTTTCTCAGCCATGGCAGCAGCAGCAAGCTTTGTTCTTCTTTTCATTTTGAGTTGTTGGATTTCTCCTTCAGTTACTGCACTTAGTACAACATATTATGACCATACATGTCCAAAAGCCGAGTCAATTATCAGGAAAGCAGTGAAGAAAGGTATGGTGAATGACAAAACAGTTCCAGCAGCACTCCTTAGAATGCACTTCCATGACTGCTTCATAAGAGTATGTCAAATCCTTGTTCATCCTCCTCTGCTCTCTTTGAGTCTTGCTTAGTGGTGTATATTATATATATAATATATAATATAATATATATGATTTTGCTAATAATTTTGTTTGGATATATATATTGAAGGGTTGTGATGGTTCTGTGCTGCTAAACTCAACAAAGAAGAATCAAGCTGAAAAAGATGCACCTCCTAACATTTCATTGCATGCATTCTATGTTATTGACATTGCCAAAGAAGAATTAGAGGCTTCTTGTCCTGGTGTTGTTTCTTGTGCTGACATACTTGCTTTAGCAGCAAGAGATGCTGTTGCACTTGTGAGTATATATTTATATGGAAAATTTACCATTTTAGTCTTTATTTTTATAATTTAAAATTCGTTAACTAACTTATATCTTAATAAAAACCTCATTTCTTTCAATATTTTCATTATGAATTAATTCGATTAAACACGTGAAAGTTTTATGAAGATATAAGTTAATTAATGAGATTTTAAATGATAAAAATACTTGAACTCATGACTTCGAGATTATAAGTGAGACTACTTCTAACTAAACTCTAGGCCTTCTTAACTACAAGGGGAATTTATGTTGCTAAAAATGAATAAAATTTGACAAGAATGATCTCTTTGTCCAATCAAAAATAAAATATAGATCTAATAGTCAAAACCAAATATGTAAGATCGGATTTGTCCAAATGAAAATAATACAAGAATTAAAAAGTCAAACTTAGAAAATTGTCTCAATTAACCACCACTGATAAATCTATTTTCTTTCATGTGCTAGTCTGGAGGTCCTAGCTGGGATGTGCCCAAAGGTAGGAAAGATGGAAGAACATCAAAAGCCAATGATAATCGCCAACTACCTGCACCCACCTTCAATTTATCTCAGTTGCAGCAAAGTTTCTCCCAGAGAGGCCTTTCTATGGATGATTTAGTAGCACTCTCAGGTTACATGATTAAAGAAAAATGTTTAAACATTTTGCTAATTATTAGAGAAAAAAATGTTTGATCTGATGACTGATCTGATGCAGGAGGCCACACCCTTGGTTTTGCACACTGTTCTTCCTTCCAAAACAGGATCCACAATTTCGACGTCGCCAACAACGTGGATCCATCAATGCATCCATCATTTGCAGCCAGTTTAAGGAATGTTTGCCCCATGAACAACAAGGTGAAGAATGCAGGTGCAAACATGGATTCTTCAGCTACTGTTTTCGATAACGCTTATTACAAGTTACTGCTTCAAGGGAAGAGTCTTTTCTCTTCAGATCAAGCCTTGCTAACCAGTTCAAGAACACAGGCATTGGTCTCCAAATTTGCAAGATCTGAACAAGAGTTCTATGAAGCTTTTGTTATGTCCATGATCAAGATGAGTAGTATTACTGGGGGACAAGAAATTAGGTTGAATTGTAGAGTTGTTAATTAGCTAAAAACACTACACAATTTGGAACCAAAAACCCCAATTATGTCTGCATTTTTTTTTTTTTTCCCTCAATTAGTTTGAAAAGACAACATAAGGCTTTCAATATGTTGGGAATTGTAATTAAATTTGTTTGTGTTACAAAAATTAATTATTACTTTGTACCCTAAGTATTGTTATTTTCCCTCAAATTTTGACTAACTTTCTCAAGTTTCGTCTCCAAAATATTTACAATGTGTAATAAGTTCGTCCTTTCGTCCATTTTTATCCATTTTTTAGTGGTCAAATGTGGGTTAGTATCAATTTTTTATTTTATGTTTACTAAATAAGAAGTAAACATAAAATAGTTTACTTTAGTGTTCGGGTCAGACCCTCACCCTCGAGTAAGAGTTAGACTCTGCGATCGCATCCCATGTCGAATTCGGATTAGTCGGCCCGTGTGGATTCGAATACCGGATACTTAAGCAAAAATATTATTTTACATTATATAACTTTTTTTTTTTTGGTAATTTATCCGTGTTTTATTGTCAAATTCCTTCTACTTGGACCAATAGGTGTTAGTACACTCTATATAACTTATTACATGGTTTATCAACCTCTTTTTCTTATTGGGTTGACAAATTTTTTTTTTTTTTTTTTTTTTTTTATTAATTCAACTCAATCTAATAAAAAAAAAGTGTTAAGTAAGTTGGATAATGAATTATATTGTGTAAAATATTATATTTTATCATCATTTATTGAATACACGACAAATATTGATTCAAATTGAGTTAATTAAAAAAATTTAAGGATTTTAAAAAAAAAAATTAAAAAGTGTTGAGGGTGTAAATAGAATATGGCAAATAATTTGAGGACTAAACTTTTAAAAAAAATGTTGAGGGCATAATTTTTTTTTTTCCTTAAAAGGGAGTGTATTAGCTGTGGTAAAGCTGTACAGGATTACCTCGGTAGCAGGTAAAAAGAAGTGTTAACAAACCACCCACATCTACCTAACAGTATGTAACAATTCAAGTGTTTTCCTAAGGACATGCCTAGAAATCCACATAGAGTCGGGTAATGACTTCTGCCGATACACAAAGAGATTCCTCCAGTGCCAAATTTCTAAGATCCCTTGCCTAAAAATGTACTTCCAATGAATGCCTGCTTGGTCCGCATGATTAGTCCAACAAATATTTCCGGCCACCCATTCTTTCGTATTGGTAGCATCCCGGAATTTCCGGCGTTGCTGCTGTGAGTCGAGCAGATTCCACATTTCCGCAACAGGAGGGCAATCTCTCATTGCATGCAAGGAAGACTCAATACATGCTCCGCAGATCTCACAACTGGGGTCATCACGGATTTTCCTGGCCCAAAGCAAGGAATTTGTTTTAAGTCGATCATGAGCCAAGTGCCAAAGCAATACGGAGCCCCTGGAAGGTCCTTTAAACTCCCATATTTCTTTCCAGCTGAACGAATCCAGTTCTTGGGTGGGCGGACTGAGCAAGGCATAAGCCGACTTGGCCGTAAAGACTCCCTTTGAAGACGGCGACCACCATATTTCCGGATTGGGACTCCCCGTGCCAGCATCCCGAAGACCCCGTCGCAGGAGTGCGAAACCAAATAGCAAGCTCCGCCAAACCAAAGATTTAGAGACGCAAGCGCCCCCCGAGATTAATTTATCCAACCTCCCATACTTCGATGCCAGTACTTTAGTCCACAAACTGTCTGAAGATTTAAGGTAACGCCACGCAAGTTTAGCAAGCAACACCTGATTCATCAAGGGCAGCGATCTAATCCCCAAACCCCCTCTCGTCTTGGGTTGACAGACCGTGTTCCATGCTATGGAGTGAACTGATTTTCTTGAGCCAATATCCCCCCACAAGAATTTCCGGTTCACACGTTCTAAGGCTTCCACAGTTTTAGATGGCAATTTGCAAGTGCTCATCACGTATGCTTTGGGATCGCGCTTGTAACCGACTGAATGAGCGGAAGTCCGGCTGCTTGTGAGAGCAAGAATTTCTTCCAACCCCCCAACCGATTCTGCACTTTGTCAACAATAAAGTCGAACTGCTGGCTGCGTGCTCTACCGTGAATTAAAGGTATTCCTAAGTATTTCCCCAAGTCCCGAGTTGAACCTATCTTGAAGTTATTGGAAATCACTTGCTTCGGGCTCAAGGCGGTGTTGGGAGAATACCATATTTTGGATTTACTCCCGTTAACTCTCTGGCCTTGATTCCCCACGGAACACTTGGAGGATGTCATACATAATCGCTGCTTGTTGGGCTGAAGCCTCCCCGAACAAAAGCAAATCATCGGCGAAGAACAAGTGGGACACAGGGAGTCTCCTTCTCCCCAACCGACGGGTTCTCCATTTCTTATCCCCAACTGCTTTTTGAATCCGTTGGCCAAGCACTTCCATGCAGAGGACGAACAAATAAGGTGCAAGAGGATCCCCTTGACGGAGTCCTCTCCCCGGTTTAAAGGGCTCTAGGCGAGTCCCATTCCGGAGGACCGAGATATTGGTTGAGTGTAGACAGCTCCGGATCACTTTAACCAAAAGGTCCCCGAATCCAACAGCTCTAAGGACATCCTCCAAAAAATCCCAGTCAATGCGATCATAAGCTTTTTCCAAGTCGATCTTTACCACCATGCCCCCATGCTTGCTTTTACTCTTCCTCGGGGAATGGATAATTTCCTGTGCAGTAACAATGTTGTCCGCTGCTTGGCATCCCGGGATGAAACTCGTTTGCCAAGCCCCCGTGAGGTCCCCAATAACTCTTTTGACCCGGTTGGCAATGACCTTGTTCACCACCTTGATTATAACATTGTTGAGACAGATCGGGCGGAACTGTGAAATGGATTCCGGATTTGCTTGCTTCGGAATGAGACAGATTAGAGAGTCGTTCATGTCCTCTGGCACAATTCCAGTGTGCAAGACTTCCATAACAAAAGCCGACACCGATGCACCAACCCAGTCCCAATGTTTTTGAAAAAAGTAGGCAGGTAGTCCGTCCGGGCCCGGAGCTTTATGAGCTCCCAAATTGAACACTGCCGCTTTAATTTCCAATTCCGTAACTCTTCCATTCAGCCATTTGAGTGTGTCGGTACTAAGTTTCGGGAATGACCATTCATCGCGTTTGCTGCAAATCGAGGGGTCCTTGGAGTAAAGGTCAACAAAAAAACATCTAGCCATCTCCCTCAATCTTGCGTCCTCGGTACACCACACGCCACCATGATCTTTCAACTGGTGGATGACATTACGTCTGCCACGATGCTTAACACAGGCATGGAAAAATTTTGTATTTCTTTCCCCCTCGGAAAGCCAGCGAAGACGAGCTTTGCTCTTCCAGGTAACTTTCTTCTTGTGAGAGAATTTCTTCCAACTCTCCGAGTAAGTTCCTTTCAAGTTTGTAAAGAGAGTGGCGGGGAGTGTCCGTCGGCGCTCGTTGAACGCCTTGCTATGCGGGCCTTGCATCTCTTTTTTCTCCAAAAGATATTCCCAAAACTATCTTGGTTCCACTGCCATATGTGTTGTTTAAACTGAAGTATGGTTTCCCGAAGGTTGCTTGGTTCCCTGCTCCAGAATTCTTCGACTTTGTCACAGAAATCCGGATGTTGGGACCAAGCTTCCAAAAACGAAAGCCCAAGAATTTCGGATGATGCTCGGTGCGATGTTCCCCTAACAGCAGAGGATGATGGTCCGATGCGGCTCGCACCAAATGCTTGATGAAAGCATTCTCGAACCGATTACTCCAGCTAAGGTTACACCAGGCCCTATCGATCCGTTCTCTAATGTTAGCACCCCCCTTCCTGCCATTAGTCCATGTAAACTTAGGTCCCTCAAACCCCAAGTCGATAAGTTTACATAGATCAATTGTATCTCTCAAAACAGAAGCCAACTTTCTGTTGATAGGTCTCCCCCCACTTTTGTCACAACATTCCAGTGGTTGGTTCACATCTCCTATCAAGACCCATGGAATTGTGACAAGCATCCCCAGCTGACGAATGTATTGCCACAGCTCCTCTCGACGGTGCGTCTTAGGGGACGCGTAGACCACGGTTAAGAGCCAAACGCAAACCGAGGACTCCCGAACCAACACAGAAATAATTTGATCGCCTATTGACACCACCTCCATTGTTACTTTATTACTGTCCCATAGGAGCCAAATTCCTCCAGAAAAACCCATGGCCTCAACCACTACCATATCGGAGAAGCCACAATTGGCCAAAAACCCCAACGCATGGCTACTGTGAATCCTAGTTTCCAACAAAGCTAGTATAGCAGGATTGTTTGTTTTCAGCATCTCTTTAAGATACAACTTAGTACTCATGGAACCCATCCCCCTACAATTCCAAACAATTGTACTAATCATTGAGGGTTGGGGAGGTTAGAGGTAGAGGTTGTGGTTACCTCCATCAAAGTCGCTTGGTCCGACTGGGCACCTTCTGCTCGATCCAATTGAACATGTTGCTGCTTGTCTCCCTTTGCCTTGGCCGGCACTTGGGAGTCAATTTCCATATTCATACCCTTCTCTTTGCCAATTTGCAATTGTGAACGTGCATCTTTTGCACCGGAACGATGCCGAGGGGGTGCAGTGGAACCCGACTCGGGTCTCGGAGTGTGAATATCGGAATCCTTTTTGCCTGTGAAAGGTCCTTTGGGCTGTGAGTGGTCCATAATTTTCAAGGGCCCTGTCCGAAAACTTCCAGGGACATTCGGTGTGGGCGTGGCCAGACTTTTTGAAGACATTATTTCCTTATTTTTCTGGGCTTTATCCCCATTCTTATGGGTAGGATTCTTGGGTCCAGTTTTAGAGCTCATACCCCGCTCTAATTTGATATGGGCTTTTTCATGGACCCCATTTGTCAATCCACCCGGGATATCCCGGATCCGCTGCTTCAATTTTTCTAAATCCCTTGTCTCCTCTTCCCGAACATCGGACAGAACGGTAAAGTTAGACTTATTTGTCCCCAGACAGTTGGTCGTACAACCATTCCCCCACGTATTCCCTAGACTCACTGGCGTGCTTTGCCCACCTCGGTTCCTGTAGTTGGATCCGAAAACAAAAGATGGAGGCCCGTCCGTTGTCGGACCCCCATGTTGCATGGCCCGGGAAGTTTTCTCTGTCTGCAATTCCTTCTCTATCTGCTCGTTCAGGCGCCGGTTGACAGCAGATGGTTGGGCTCGGCGGCTCATTCTAGCCTGAGCTAGTTGTTGACGGCGACGAACGTAAGACGGGAGCATCCATGGCCCAAAGGGTTTGGCTGCCGTGCTAGCCGTCTGAATCAATTTCCCTCCATGACCCGACGCACTGCCTTGCGGTTGTCCCTCCCGGTTGAACATACAACTTTCCATCTTATGGCCATGGCGACCACATTTAAAACATATAAGAGGAAGTCCCTCATATTCCACCGGTTGCTTCTTCCCCCACACAAGTACGTTGGGAACTAGCTGGCTATTTAGGTTTAGCTCCACACACACTCTTGCATATCCGCCCTTCACTAGATCAACCGAGTTTGTATCAACTCGCACTGCTCTACCAATCGGTCTCGCTATATCTAATAGTTGGTCATCATCGAACAATTCCAACGGCAATGTGGGAAAGCGTACCCACACCAAGGTGGTATGAATATGATTCTCTGCTGGCTTGAAATTCGGCTTCCATTTCGAAATGGTTAGGTAATGCCCCAAAACTGTCCAGGGACCCCCATTCAAGACTTTCATGTAATCATTTCGGGAGAAGAATCGGGCCACTATGTAACCTTTATCAATATCAATTAACTCACAACCATGTTCAAGCTGCCATAACTTCTTGATACGTGGTTCAAGCATTCGGAAACCGAAGGACTTACCGAGGACCTTCAAAACTAAGGCCCGTCGCCATTTTTGCCAAGATTTCTTGTATTTCTCCCAAGATAAGTCCACCACCGGACAGATCTCTCCTTCTGCTACTACATCCCGATCTTGCAGAATGTCCGTTAGCCCCAGGTCGTCAAGCAGATCATCTTCTCCTTCTCCAGTATAGAAGGGCATAGACTGAGTTTTCCCCTTCAGCGCATCCGCAAAGGAACCATTTTTCCATGGGGTAATCCCTGGTCCGCCATCATCCATACTACCCGTAATGTCTACAATTGAGGGAGCCTCCTCATCACGCTTATGCTTCTTCACGCTACGTCTCGGTTGGTCCGTTTCCTCCGGAGAGAGGTTTTTTTCGAGAGAAGTTCCCGCGTCCATCTTAAATACCAAAGCACTAATGCACCGGATTCTAGCACTAATGCACCGGATCCCATCGGAACTCCGAAGTTAAGTGTGCTTGGGCGAGAGTAGTACTAGGATGGGTGACCCCTTGGGAAGTCCTCGTGTTGCACTCCTTTTAAAAGGGCATAATTTGCACATGGCGAATAATTTGATGACTAAACTTTAAAAAAAATGTTGAGGGCGCAATTGCACATGGAAAATAATTTGAGGACTAAACTTAAAAAAAAAATATGTTGAGGGCGTAAATTCACATAGAAAATAATTTGAGGACTAAACTTAATAGAGTAATTGATGAATTTGATTCTAAATAAATTTATGTTTGACAAGTTTAGTCTTAAAATATTTTTTTTAAATTTTAAAGTCCTAAACTTTTTTACCTAAGAAAAATAAATTTTTCTTCACGAATTGGTAGATATTTCATGTAAAGTGATTTAATTATCTTTTCTTTAATTGATTAAGAATCACAGTAGCTATTAAATTTTTTTAAAAAAATTGACGAAATCCTTGTAAAGACCTTAATTTTATTAAATAAAAAAGTTTAGAACTTAAAAAAATATATTTTATGATTTAACTTACTAAATATAAATTTGTTTGAAATTAAATTCACACATCTCTCAAACTTAATAATATTTTCCTTGCTAATAGTAATATATTCAATTTCTCTAAACTTTTATTTAATAATGAATAGACTTGTAAACAAATCAAGTTACTTGCGAACAAATCTGGTTCGAATAGTAGGTTTGAGCAGATTGGCGCCTGTTGCGGCGCGGTCCACTCGGCTTACTGAGCCCTTATTCACCCGTAAGGGGTTAAAAAGTTTGTCCGTTTGACGCTCTCTCTGAGTCTTCAGTGACATCCAACTCCAATGACAGAACCGAACGCCGACGGTTCAACTTCAAAAACTGACGACCACCTTGTCGGAGCCGAAGATCGAAACAATGTTAATCCATCTCCCGGTTCTTGTTTGGAAACCATCCAGAATGAAGAAGAAGAAGAATTAAGGAGACTTTTAGTTCCAAAACTAGAGGACCTTCCTGTAACTCCACCTTCGGCAATTGAAACCAATTTCGTCACATACTATGCTCCAGGTTAATCCACTATTGTCGTTAGCTCAATTCACTTCCTTTCCTGTAAAAAAATCGTGACTTTTTACTATCCCATTTTTAAAATTTGTTTACCCCTGTTTTTTTTTTTTTTTATTGTGAATTTGCTTTTCTTGATATATTTTCTTCTTGCAGATTTTATGAAACCTGGACATGATCAGTTTGTTCGTCGTCATGCCAATGGGTATTTTAAACTAACCTTCTATAAATTCTATGGTTTGATGCTACTTAAATGTGCTGCTACTCACCTGTTCTGTTTCTTGTTTTTTTCTTTTCCCCTTTCCAAGCTTAGCTTGTGTGTAGTTGGATTGGCTTCAAGTCACCTGGCTTTCAAGGATGAAGGAGGTCTTACTGGTGTTGATTTTAATGTTGGGAAGTCTGATCGAAGTGGGATTAAGGTTACTGGAAAGCGTAAAAAGGTAATCTTTATTTGATTTTTGTCCTCCTATTTTCAAGCTATTGTGGTATGTGTTTTTATCTAAGGCAATGGATAATTCCTTGTTTTGAGGGTTATATTAACTAAGCAGACTAGATATGAAATTTACTTGCTTTTTTGGCCTCTTGAGATGTGTATTTGTAGGAAATTGTTTGTTCTCCTGTTTGGTCTCAATTCTTGTTGCTTTTTTTCTTTTTTCTTGTGTGTGGTGTATTTTTGTTTGTGATTTTACGAAACTCTTCTGCAGAACGCCCAACACTTCGAATCCAATACAGCATTATGTAAAGTATCCACCAAGGATTCTTCTTATATTGTGAGGTGAAGTTTCTACTGTAAATGATTTTAGTCCTTACTATCTTTTGGTTCTTGATTACTTGGATAACAGAGTCATGAAAATATCACTTGTTCTTTACAGGTGCTGCGTGAAAGGTTCTTTATTGGAGGTGAATGAGCGTTTGGTGAAGCAACCGGAATTGCTTAATTCATTGGTATGAATTGCTGCTGTGTTAGAGTTCTTCTCTTTATTTCCTTTGCTTGGATCTCTTATTTGTGTTATTTTAATATTAGGCTCTTTAAGTTGTTGAATAGTATATTGGTCATTTCTTTCGTTGCCATGTATTGAAAATTCTAGTAGACGTCATATGACTC
Source organism: Cynanchum wilfordii (assembly GCA_025388415.1). Lineage (NCBI taxonomy): Eukaryota > Viridiplantae > Streptophyta > Magnoliopsida > Gentianales > Apocynaceae > Cynanchum > Cynanchum wilfordii. Next base: position 61,223 of record JAHSUH010001227.1, on the reverse strand, counting down.
AACTACAGTGTCTTATCATCTGTTTATCCATTTTGATTGAGATCAACTGAGTGCCGAATTTCATCTTCTTTTGATGTTTGCTAAAAGCACAAGTGCCTGTAGCATTTATGTTTTCCCGTGTGCTCTCTATCCACTTGACTGTTCTACTCAAATTAAAGGAGCTGAAGGTTAAAAAAAGGTCTTTGTATGGTCAAAACCTAAAGATTCAGCCTTTCACAAGTTTTCTGCCAACCATAATGAAAAATTCATGATATGAAGTTGTTAAATAGTTATTGTTGCCTAATGATCATACTCTTACTACTTGATGATTAAAGTTTAACTGAGTATTTTCAGTCGAACTTTCCTTGCACTGGAAAAATTGGTGCTCTGATTTATAGATCAGGATGTAAACATTTGTTGAAACATTTGTTGCTTGTAAGGCAAATTGAAAGAATCACAGTTCTGGCATTGTTTCCTTATTCCCAATACCTGTGTTAGTTCCATAGTCAGGAATTTCTTCATCCAATTATCTTAGTATTTACTGCTCTTTGGATGGGGTAATGTTACCCTAGAACTGCCGAAGCCAATACATACTGGTGATCTCCTGACCTATTCCATGCTTGTTTGTGACTTTCTGATACATGGGTTTGTGAAGTGTCTGCAATTGTTGTTGTCATTGTATCCAAAAACTTATCTCTCTTTGTTTTATCCTATTCGCAGGCGGACAGAGAAGGATACGTTGCAATTATCATGCCAAAACCTGGAGATTGGCATAAAATGGAGGCTTCTCTTATGGGCTCTGAAGAGTATAAAAAGTTGAGAATGACTTCCGGGTTATAGGAATTCAGCGGATCCTTCGTACCACCATGCTTTGTTTAGTTCTTCATTTTGCAGATCCTTTATAGGAATTTGATCTGTGAATGTCATAAAACTTGCTTCAGATTGGAAAATTACCAGGTACTTTTCCATTAAGTCTAAAATGTGCCATTACACTTGCCAATTATTGTCCTCTCAAAAGCGAAAATTACAAATTTTGGCTGCAGTATCTAGAAAAAATAGTGTATTTTGCCTTGTCCTTGCATTTTAAGTTATCAACATTTGACAAAAAAATAAAAAAATAAAAAAATCCCTTACAAAAACATTTTCCTTAAGAAAACAGGATCAGCCTGCACCCATATTTTCTGCTACTAGCCTTCTAGATCTATTGATGTTGAGGATACACAAGTAAACATGCTCCTCAAGATCCTCCAATTGATTCATTAGCCCAGTATGGTTGATCTGAAGTTCTCTCATAACCTCTTTAAGCATCTCATTTGTTCTTCTCCTGAGGCACAAATCAGCTATAAATTTACTATGTTGGATTTCATTGTTTAGCCGCATCACGAGCCTACTCATTGTGTCAAAATCATTGATCAATAAATACACTCCTTTTGCTGCTGTGTCAAGTTGTGATTCTAATCTTTCAAGTGGAAGAATTTTCTTGCCCTGTTTCTTGGTAGTCTTCTTCTTCTTCTTCTTCTTGCCAATTAAGGCCACAGAAGAACCGATCAGACAAGGTGCTGCCACCATTCCTACCAAGCTGTGAATTGCTAGTGCTATCAAGGTGATCATTAATCCACTGTACACAGCAACAAGAGCCCCTCCTGCAATCCTCTTGCACCATTTTAGGAACTTTCTTCTCCTCCTTATCTTTCTACATTGTGAAGTAAAGATGTCTAGGGATAAGTAAAGGTTCTCGTGAAGTTCTTCAAACTGAGCTGAGTTAATGTTTGATAAGGGGTTAGTAAGAGATGAAAAAGCAGCAAGCTTTCCATAGATTTTATTGCATTGATCATATGTATAACCACCATTTTCCAATTTCTGCTTAGTTACCCTTCCAATGGCTCTGTAATTAGCCCTTGTTTGATGAATACTTTTCAGCATCAACTGGCATATTTTGCTTGCCTGGAAGCTAATCTGGAAGAAGCAAGAGAGGAAATGATGAAGTTGAGAGCCTTCAACAATGGCAGTCAGGAATTCTTGGCTGGGTTCAACAATGTCTGAGAGATGGAGGTGGTGGCGCGTAAGAGAAGAAGGTGGTGAGGACAGTTTGTCAAGACTTCTTCTTCCTCCTAATTGACCCTGAATTTTGCTATACATTTCCATGAAAGAATTGGTCCTAATGGCTTCCAAGTATTCTTCATTCACATGATTTGACTTGCTCCTCAAGCCATTCTCGTTCTCCTCCCTCTGTCTACCTGCGAAAACCATAAAACCAAATTTTTACAAGATGAAATCAGAAACAAGATGAGATCTTCTTCAACACAAGAAGAAGCTCAATTGACAGCAGATTACAAACCAGATAAAGAATTCAAGAAACTAAAAAATGTTTTCTTTCTTAAAAAAGGATAAAGAAAAAGGTGAACATACCCTGTTTTTTTCTGAAGTACAATTTCAATCTGGACCAGATCATCTTTCTCATCTTAAACCTGACTTCAATAAATTCTCAAGAATGAAAAAAGGAAAATCCCCAACTTTGCAAAGGAAGCCTTTATATAGCTTTTTTCTTCTAGGTCTGGATGAGCTTAAATTAGCTTCAATTTTGTAAGCTGTCTAAAGTTGGCAGTTTTGCACCGTCTCAATTATAAACCCAAATTTCCCTTTCCCTTCTCAGTATTTCTTGTTACTTTGGATAGTAGTAACATTAAATATCATTATTTAATAAATAATTTTAAAATTAATTTTGTTCGAGTTAAGTAAATTTTGACTTTAATTTTTAAAATATTATATAAATTCATTCCTATAACTTCATTTAAGTCAATTTTGTTTTACTAATTTAGAATGTTAATTTGTAATTTTTTTTTTCTTTAAGGCACGAGGTGTTCTAGATGGGTCTCAAACTATGAGAAGACACCTTTACGCCAATCCACAGACTAATCCTCATTCGAGGAGGGTTGGTCCTTTTCGGGAGGAATCTCCGATCCCAAATTTTAGACAGTTATATACATGAATCAAAGTTTAAACTTTTGACCTCATTTAAGTCAGGAGAGCTCTTTACCAATTTTTTTTTTTTTTTTTTTTGATAAATATGAATAGTCAGAATAACATGGATTGTAATTAACATTTTTGAAAAAAATGAAATGTGTCATCTTATTATTATTATTTGTTTTAATTAATGATTGACAATATAAAAACTTAATTATTTATTTTATAGAAATTATGGTAGAAAATTAAAAATAGAGTAATATTAGTTGGGTTCTTAAATTAGTTATAACTTTCACTGCACGACAACGTTAGTAACACGTTTGTTTGGGTACGTGTACAATAACTAACATTACCCATTTCCAGTAATGCCAAAATTGGTTTGGTCCTCGGTAACGTTTACGCAATTGAATCCTTAATCTCTTCTTCTCTTTAATCTTTCCTGTGCATTTTCCAGATTTTTATGAATATGTGATCAAGGAAAATGAAAATTGGGCGGTCCATTTGTTCAGGGATTTCTTCCCAAAACAAATATCATTATTGTTATTTTGAAATTTGATTCTTTTCTCTTTTTTTTTTTGTCGGATTAATTAATGAATTTGATTCTAAATAAATTTATAGTTTATCTAAGAAAATTAAAGTCATTTTTCGCAGATTTTATCATTTTTTAAAAAAATTTAACAGTTTGTGTAGTTTACTGAATAAAAGAAAAGGGTAATCGAGTTATTTTATATAAAATATATTTTTGTACATATCATTTTATCCTTTAGGTAATATTTCGTAAATGAGTGTTGCAACTCATTTTTATTCTAAATTTATAGATATTTCATTTAAAGTGACTTACTTATCATTTCTTTAATCAACTAAAATCACAAAAAAGTTAAATTTTAAAAAAAATTGATGAAATTTGTGAAAAATGTACGTCTTAGGTAAAAAATTTTGGGAATTTAAAATTGAAAAAAATATATATATTTTAGGATTAAACTTATCAAACATTAATTTATTTAAAACCAAATTCACCAATTACTCCATTTTAGTCTCATTCTAATATTTTTTTTTTTTTTTTTTTAGAAATTCTAACTGTCTCGAACTCATGACCTCCACATCATAAGTGAGGGTGCTTACCAATTGAGTTACACCTTCTTGACTTATATTCTTAATATTCATTAATTATTTTTAAATAAAAAAAGACAAAGTCAAAAGTTAAAATTCTTTTTATTCAAATAAGTTTTTAATTTCATCTTATTCATGCATACAATAGTTTACAATTTAAGTAAAAAATTTACTATTTTCTAAGAAAATTTATTTACCTCAAATCAAATTAATTTATTAATTTTAATCATTTTAAAATTAATTTAAGTAAAAATGCAATCATGTCTAATCATTCTAAGAATATATTAATTTGACAAAAAAAAAAAAAAAATACATTACTCCTTATTTTATAATTTCTGTTTTTTACTAATATTGTCAAGACTTGGACCCGCATTAAAAACTGCAATCATGACTAATCATTGGGTTTTTCCCCCACTTTTCCAAAAAAGATACCAAAGTTGACTAAGAGTATATAAACTCATTCTTATATATTATTGCTCATTCACTTTATCTTTTCGATATGGGATGAGGTATCACAAATATATTTAAAAGAAAAAAAAGAAAAATTAAAATAATATTTATTTAAAATTATCTCATGAAAAGAGAAAAAGAGAACTTAATGGAAGAAGGGAATAATTTGAAAATGACATAAGCTTTTTCTTTTAGTATTGCTCATGTCAAGAGCTATAATGATGGATGCACCAATACATTTTGCTATGTATAATGTTTTTTTATTAAAATATTTTTATTAAATTAGAATAAAATATTAAATTTTTTTGTGAATTTCTTTTTGAGTTATAAATAATAATTAGCTTTTTTTTTTTTTTTTTTGGTAAATGAAAATAAAAAGTTATTAATTAATACAACTATCCATTAATTTATCTTTTTACCTACTAGGAATAAGTAGCATCTACATCTACTTAAATGCACTATCTACCACTTGTAATGCGCTGTCTGCATTATCTTATTTTATTTTTCAATTATTCATGTGGATATTATTTTATGTAACTATATATACACATATTTATTAGAGCATTCATATCCAAAATTATAGATTTGTCTCGAGTTGTGTTGATGAAGATCTAGAGATAACTTTTGTAGTTCAATGAATGCATATGTTTATTTAATTATATTTAGCCAATAACTTAATTATTTTGATTTTGATAGAGTATTAAATATGCATATTAATTATGTAATCATTAGAAGGTTAGAAATCTCCTATTATATTTTTGTTACATCTTTTATTGTATTTGTACAAATGTGTCCAATTTTCTTTAATTTAACCGATGATTTAAAAAAAAATATATATAAAAACATTTGTTATATTTGTATGGGTAAAATTGAAAATATGTGAAGAAAATCATCTACCCTCTCTAAGAATTAAGTCATTAGTTTGGCACAATAAAAAAGTATATTGTAAATATGCTATAAAAAGTCAAAGAATCAACACTCAATGTGAACACTATTTAAGTGAACACTATTTAAGATAGAAAATGCTCTAACCATTTTTGGTAATAATCCAAATTCCTTATTTTCCTATCCTCCTTTGGAAAAGGAAAAGGAAGGCAATTTTTAATTCATTTCCAAATGACTATTTTGAGTCTCTCTTCTTTTTCTTTGCAACTTCATGGATACTTCACTTTTTTATTGCATTATTTTTTGTTTAGGGAGGCAATTTCAAAGCCACATGGTGGGCAAAATGATAAATAAAACGACATAAATTGTGGTGTCACGTGACCTTTCCTCTTTTTTCATCTTAAAATATTTATTGGTAAATATAAAAAATTTAAACATAAAGCCAAAATGACATTAACAAAAAAAAAAAAATATATTAAATACTTGAAGTAGTTGAATGGTTCTATGATAGTTTAAACATTGTAATCAACTAAAGATTTGAAGATGATTTTCCAGAATTAATATCTATCACAAAACGATACTTGACATCGTTCTTGGCAAGCCGATCAAGAGCTTCATTAATCTTATCAGTTGTAACAATCTCGATATCACAAGTTATGTTATACTTCCCACATAGATCTATCATTTCTTGCGTTTCTGTCATGCCTCCAATTATACTACCTTTCACGACCCTCTTTCCTGTCATATTATATATATATATATATATATAACGCAAATTGTAGTGGTCAAGAAATAATAATAATAGTAATAATAATTGAAGATTATATATAATAAATCATACCAAAGATCAATGGAAAAGAAGGTAACTCCATAGGCTTATCTGGTGCGCCCACAATGGATAGTGTTCCATTAACTTTGAGCAACTCCAATAATGGTCCAAGAGAGTGCTTTGCTGCAACAGTGTCCAAGATAAAATCAAGGGTCCTTTTCTTTTCCTGTAATATTAACCCACAAATTAATTAATTTCATGATGCCAATCAATATACATACATACATATATATATATATATATATATATATATTTCTACATCATCCTGTCTGTGTTCTTATTAGGAGGAGGAAAAAAAAAGAAAAAAACTGGCCTGATATATATATATATGTATATATATATTTCTACATCATCCTGTCTGTGTTCTTATTAGGAGGAGGAAAAAAAAAGAAAAAAACTGGCCTGCATTTGTTTAGGATTGGTGCTCAAGACAAAGTCGTCAACGCCGAGTATTTCTCTGGCCTCATTCTCTTTGGACGGGGATGTGCTGATAATAGTGACATGGTGACCGAAGGCTTTGGCAAATTTGACAGCCACGTGACCCAAACCTCCCAGTCCAACTACACCAACATTCTTCCTTTCTGATGATTCCTCCAGCAATTTCTCATCTTTCATTGGGCAGTACACTGTTATTCCCGCACATAACAGTGGTGCCGCTGCATCCATTGGCAAACTATCTGGCACATGAACCACATATCTGCAACACACATTTAACGTTACAACTAATAAATTGTTGGAATTAGGTATCAATCCAAGTCACAAATCTGGCAAGAGGCCTTTTGAGAAGTTGTCCAAGAACAAAACCGTGAAGACTTAATGCAGATAATATCATACTAACGTGGAGTTAAAGTGAGTTGACAGTCTATAGAAACTAGCCTAACATAAATATATATATATATATTTGAATTTTTATTAATTAGAAAGGAGCAAATGAATTCAGACCTGTGATCTGCAACGAGCATGTGAGAATAGCCACCATAAGTGATACTACCGTCCCAGAAAATGCCATTGTATGTGAACTGTACATTGTCACAGTAGTTTTCCTGTGAGTTCTTGCAGAACTCACACTCCAAGCAAGTTGCTGCCAGGCACCCCACTCCAACCTTATCTCCTACCTTGAACTTCGTAACCTTGCTCCCTACCTTCGTTATAATTCCAGTAATTTCATGCCTACAACCCAATTTATATATATATATATATATATATATCTCTGTTAATTTCTTATATATATAATATATAACTTATCAGAAGAAAGTAAAAATATACATATATATTAATTACCCGGGTACAACAGGATACATTGTGATACCCCAATCATTCCGGACATGGTGTAAATCGGTATGGCATATTCCACAATACAAGACCTCGATGGTGACGTCATTAATACCATTTTCTCTATAATATATATATATATATATATATATATATATATATATATATATATATATATATATATATAGAGTGTCAAGAACAATGTTAATCAGATGTCATCATATATTAATTAATACAAGTGCATATATATATATATATATTTAGTGAGAGAGATTTAGTTACCTTCTCTTGAAGACATAAGGAGTGATCTTGCCTGAAGTATCATGAGCTGCCCAGCCGGAAACTGTCTGTGTGTGGTTCGGAGTTGTTTGGGCCATCAGTAATTAGCTTCCCAAGAATGGAATCGAGAGGAGATGAGGAAGAGTATGGGTATATGTATATAAATGGGAGGAGTTTTAATATATATATAGTATACTAGCACTATTTTCACAGTTGCTCTTCAGTGATGATAACGCATTGTGGTGTTTGTATAATATATATATATACACATGGGCGCTGGTAGTATATAATGACGACAACTACTATACTCGTGAATCACGACCCACACAAAGCCAGAGAATTATTTATCACATAAAGTAAAACACAATTTTAAATAAAACAATGGATTTTTTTTTTTTTAATTAAAAAGACTTAAAAAGGGCAGGATTGAGATGTAAACCAAGAATAAAGTTTATTCGAATTTATTCATTTATTAAATAAATTAAAATTAAATAATTGTTTAAGTTTGATTAATTTCAAGTCTACTCAAACAGTGTGTTCGAGAACATAATCAAACATTATCGAACAAATTATAAATATTTTATATTTTATATATATTATTAAAAAAAACTCTAATATTTAAATTAAAATATATATAAATTTTTTCTCTCTTTTCTCTAATCTGTAGTAGTTTCTCCCCTTCCCTCACATTCTCCTAGAGATATGTAAACAAAACGAGTTATTAGCGAACAAAGGTCGTTTGAGCTCATTTATTAAACAAATCATATTCAAATAATTTTTTAAACTCGATTAACTTTCAAGTCTATTAAAAAATTAAACAAATAAAACTAAAACTTTTAATATTCGATTTATTTACAAGTCTAGCAAAAGTCCATAAATTGTGGAAACTGGGACAGTTACTACTGAGCGTACAAGTCCGTGAACTGGAAGATCTATTCTTGACCATAACTTTTTATATGCATTTATTATACACATACAGCAATACCTAATCTGTCATTACTTTTATTTTTTTAATAAATAAATACATTAATATATATATATATATATTTATATGTATATATTATAATTACAGTAATAATAAGTCTTATGGTAAACATTTGTCTCGTAATTTTATAATGAAGTAGGCACAACAAATCCAGTTCTACTATTGTTAAGTAAGATATTTTTTCTCCATAATATCTGTATCCTACAAGAATTTTTCATTTAGGTAATATTCAAATTTTATGATATTTTATAATTTCATTGTATTCATTATTTATAAATTAATATTCAACTATGTATTTTTAAAAGTAATAAAATACAGAGAGTTCTTGTTATTCTCTTTTTCAATTGGTGTTCTTTCTTACTTTTTGTAGTTACAAGATTTGGTTATACGAATAAGTATTTTACTTATTTCATTAGTACGAGATCTTTTTAAAATGGGTCCAAGAACGAAACCGATTTGTTAGAACATTTTAACTACTTTTCAATTCCAATCAAATATACATACGAAATAAAAATTAAAGTAAATGTGACCCAACTACCATTATTTCGTCTTATTTAGAGGTCCTTTTCTTCATTTTTTGTCAAAATCAGAATATAAAATCAACAACCAAAGTCTGATTTCCACAAGACACAAGACTCTGTATATATATTCTTGTTCAAACCAAAACATTCACACTGAAAATTTCAACAAATTTTCCTTTGTAGTTTCTTCTTCATTTTCCAAAGATATGACCAATTCCAAGTCTTTTCATTATTTTTAGAATAATTTTTTTCCAAATAAGTTGTTTAACCTTTTTTTTTTTTTTTTTTTTTTTTGTCTGTCAACCAACATTAAAGTTATAATACTTTCCAAAAAGAAAGAAATTAAAAATAAAAAATAATAATAATAAAAGAGTTAAAAGAATACTCTTATTCGTAATTAAATGAAGATGATATATAAATAATTATAATTTTTTTTTTAAAACAAAAATTTATAACTCTTTTATTTTTAACTTAACTTGAACTCATGATAATCATAACTCATAAGTAAAACTCTTACTAGTCAAGAAAGTGTAGCTCGATTAGTAACAGTCTCACTTATGACTTAGAAGTCATGAATTTGAGACACAACTCTTACTAATTAAACTATATTTTCTTCTCAAATATATATATATATATTTTTTTGATAAGCTCTTCTCAAATATAATTATAATTATAATTTTTTATAGAATAAATAATATTACTTTTTTTAATGTCAAAATCTTTTACTTCAAAGTAGAGACGTTGATGGTTGTGGTTGTTGTTGGTCAAAGAGGACTTAAAATTCAATTTTGGTCATTTATGGGCCTTACTCGGGGACCCATATAGAATAGGCCCATTTGTGGAGTATTCAAAGATCTACCTCAATTATATAAACTTTTTTTTTTTTTTTTTTTTGAAAAGGGATTATATATTAAATATATAAAGAAACAACATGTACAAATACAAAATCTAAGACAAACGTCTACCACATCGCCACTGTCACACAACTCAGTGGTTCCTTTACTGCCTCTTGGCAATTACTTAGAGAACTTCTAAGGATCTCGTAAGAATCAACTTTGTTATATCTATCTCATTCAGATAATCAATTGCCTGGAAAATCACGAGGTTTCTTTGGTGCCAAGCCAAGCAGTGAATGTTGTTGGTGATTCAGTCCTTCATGTCCAAAGTAGTTTATGCCACACAACTTATAAGAGTGTACAATAACGAATAGCATGAAGAGTAATTTCTAGAGCTTGCCCACACACTGGGTTATCAATTATGTGTCGCTGCCATAGAAGATCTCTTGTCTTGTGGCGGTCATGTGCAACATGCCACAACAGTAATGAATCGCACATTAAACCCCTAAAAGTACTCCATGTTAGAGTATATATTAGTTTTATTATTTATTATAATTATAAGGGTAGTATTATCTTTTTATCTTTTCTATTATTCCTATATATAGTCTTATTTATCTATTGTAATTTATTATTCAATTATAATGAAACCCTAGCTATTCTTTTGTCCTCTCAATTTCTTCTTCAATTCTCACATGGTATCGGAGCCAAGTTAGATATTTGATGGTTTTGTTGAAATTTGTTGGGGGGAATTGGTTTTTGAAATTTGTTAATCAAATTTTGGTTTGAATTTTGGAGCCGCCGTGGAATTTGTTGGTGTGGCTGCTGGGATTCCATTAATTTTGGAATTCATTGAGGGGGAGAAGGTGATTGCAGAGAGAAGCTGAAATTTTGTGGGAAAGTCAGTGCGGTTTGGAAGCTGAAATTTTGTGGGAAAGTCAGTGCAGTTTGGAAGCTGAAATTTTGGGAGGAAAGTTGAATTTTTCTTATTCAATTTAATTTATATTTTCTTGGTTATTGTTTGTCTTGGTGGAGTTCTATATTTTGATTAAAAAGGGTGATAGCTTTTCGGTCTTATATAAATTATTCTCTATTTGTGTACAAAATTTGAGAATTTGAGAAATTTAGGGATTTGAGTATTTGAGAAATTTAGGAAGACATTTGAGCATTTGAGAATTTGAGTAATTTGAGAATTTGCACTTGTTTGAGACATTTGAGAATCTGAGCAATTTGAGGATTTGACAAATTTGGAAATTTGAAGTAATTTGATTTTTGAGGATCTTTATTTACTTTGCTTGACTTGCATTGATATTTAGAGGATCATTTATTGCTAATGGCTTTTGTAAAGGATGATTCACCTTATGCGATGTCTACTTCATCTGCATTAAATCAAATTTTGCTAATACCGCAAATATACTTTCTTCCTTGTGGGTCTTAGATTCCGGTGCATCTCATCATATGTCACCTTCTTCATCATCTTTTGTATCTATGTCCCAATCTCCTTCCCCTACCACATTATGATGACTGCTGATGGCACTCACATGCCCTTAGCGGTGTGTTGGTTCTATATGCATTCCTCATTTATCTCTCTCTGATGTTTATTGTGTTCCAAAACTTACTATGAATCTTGTATCTGTGAGTCACTTTGTGATTCCGGTTTATTCTGTTTCATTCTCATCTACTTCTTGTGAGGTACATGATCCTCAATCTCATAGGATGATAGGGAAAGGTCGTAGACAAGGGGGGATTATATGTCTTGGACGAGTTACGTGTTCCAGGATGTAGCCGCATCGAGTATTGATTTGTCTTCTTTTCGTTTAAATTCTTCTTCTTCTCTCTTTTACTTGTGGCACTCTAGACTTGGTAATGTTTCGCTTCTCGTCTAAAATATTTAGTTTCACAAGGATCTTTGAGCAATTTAGAAACTTGTGATATTTCCGATTGTAGTGGTTGTAAGCTGGCAAAGTTTTCCTGCTTTACCTTTTAATCGAAGTGTGTCTTCCTCGGTTGCCCCTTTTGAGTTGATTCATTCTGATGTGTGGGGGCCTTCTCCTGTAGACACAAAAGGGGGTTCCAAATATTATGTTTCTTTTATTGATGATCATACAAGATATTGTTGGGTTTATTTAATGAAACGTAGATCCGATTTTCTTCATATTTATACATCATTTCACTCATTAGTTAAAACTCAATACTCTGCTGTGATAATATGTTTTCGTTCGATTTGGGTGGAGAATATACGTCTATAGCATTTTCCGGGGCTCCTTCTTTCCGATGGTACTATTCATCAATCCTCTTGTATCGATACCCCACAACAAAATGGAGTAGCTGAAAGAAAACATAGACATATTGTTGAAACAACTCGCTCTCTTCTCTTATCTGCTAGTGTCCCAAGTTCTTTTTGGGGTGAAGCTATTCTCACTGCTTGTCTACTTAATTAATAGAATTCCTAATGTTCACACATCGGGTTTGTCTCCTTATGAAAAATTGCATGGTCATTCTCCTACTTATTCCTCCTTACGTGTGTTTGGTTGTACTTGTTTTGTTCTTCGTCCTAGTGTTGAGATTAATAAGTTGTCTTCACGCTCTGCTTGCTGTGTTTTTCTTGGTTATGGTGCAGGGCAAAAAGGTTATCGTTGTTATGATCCTATTGCTCGGAAATTATATGTCTCTCGTCATGTCTTCTTTCTTGAACACATTCCCTTTTTCTCTATTCCTAAGTCATCCCAACATATCTCTAAGTCTGATCTCATATGCATTGATCCTTTCTTAGATGATCCTCCTAATCTTAGTTCCTCCACCATCGATGTTGTCTCCTCACCTTCTCCTGTAGTCGTCCTACTCCTCCTCCTTCGATTGTAGATCCTCCACCACGCTATCCACAACGTACTCGTAAGTCCACTCAATTACCCGATTTTGTTTATTCTTGTTTTTCGCCATCCTTTACTTCATTTTTAGTGTCTCTTCACAATCTTTGTGAGCCTACTTCCTATAGAGAAGTTGTTCTTGATCCTAAGTGGCAAAGAGCTATGACCGAGGAACTTGATGCTTTGAAACGTACCAATACTTGGGATTTGGTACCCCTTCCTCCTGGTAAGAGTGCTATTGGTTCTCGTTGGGTTTATAAGATCAAAACTAAGTCGGATGGCTCAGTGGAGCGTTACAAAGCAAGGTTAGTTGCAAAGGGTTTTGCTCAAACGTATGGTATAGACTATGAGGAGACTTTTGCACTGTTGCCAAGATGGCCACTATACGTGCTCTTATTGTCGTTGCTTCGTTCATAAATGGTCTATTTCTCGGATGGATGTTAAAAATGCCTTTTTGAATGGGAATCTTAAGGAAGAAGTTTATATGGTCCCTCCTCCTGGTGTATCTCATAATCCAAATGAAGTTTGTAAACTTAAAAAGGCATTATATGGTCTTAAACAAGCTCCTCGTGCTTGGTTTGAGAGATTTTCTACTGTGGTTTGTTCTCTTGGATTCACCTCTAGTGCTCATGATTCCGCTTTATTTGTTAAGTCTACATCTACTGGTCGTATTCTTCTTTCACTTTATGTTGATGATATGATTATTACTGGTGATGATGTTCTTGGTATTGCAAAACTGAAGGTTGAGTTGGCTAATCAGTTTGACATGAAGGATTTAGGTCTTTTGCGTTATTTCTTGGGGATTGAGGTTGCTACTTCTTCAAAAAGTTATTTTTTGTCTCGGTCTAAGTATATAGCAGATATTCTTCATCGCGCCTCGGTTGATGAGATACTCGGACTGTTGATACACCTTTGGAACTTAATGCTCGATATAGTCCTACGGATGGTTCTCTCTTATCCGATCCTACTTTGTACCGAACTTTGGTTGGTAGCCTAATCTACCTCACTATTACTCGACCGGATATTGCTTATGTTGTCCATATTGTCAGTCAATTTGTTGCATCTCCAACTACAGTTCATTGGGCTGCTGTTCTTCGTATTTTACGCTATCTTCGTGGTACTATTTCTCATGGTCTTGTGTTTCCGTCCGATTCGTCTTTGAATCTTTACGCCTATGTCTTGATGCTGATTGGGCTGGTGATTCGCATGATCGTAAGTCCACTACTGGCTTTTGCATATTCTTAGGTGGTTCTCTTATTTCATGGCGAAGTAAGAAACAACAAGTTGTTTCTCAATCCTCCACAGAGGCCGAGTACCGTGCCATGGCTACTACCACGAATGAGATTGTTTGGCTGCGTTGGCTTTTGGCTGATATAGGAGTTCACATTACTACCCCTACTCCACTTTATTGTGACAACAAGAGTGCTATTCACATTGCTCGTAATTCAGTCTTTCATGAGCGTACTAAACACATTGAAATTGATTGTCATATTACTCGACAGGCGCTACAACGTGGAACGATTTCATTGCCTTTCGTTTCTTCCACCATGCGGTTAGCTGATTTTTTTTACAAAGTCTCATACTGTTTTGCGTTTTCGCTTCTTTGTTGACAAACTCTCGATGCTCCTTGCAGCTGCATCATGAGTTTGAGGGGGGATGTTAGAGTATATATTAGTTTTATTATTTATTATAATTATAAGGGTAATATTGTCTTTTTATCTTTTCTATTATTCCTATATATAGTCTTATTTATCTATTGTAATTTATTATTCAATTATAATGAAACCCTAGCTATTCTTTTGTCCTCTCAATTTCTTCTTCAATTCTCACACTCCATATTCCTTTCCAATTGAAACCATCAGTTGTTTCCACTAGAGAGTGTAATAATTCACATGCCGATTTGGTGGAGAACGTACCCTTGGAGGATGGTGTCCACCAAGGGAAAGGATGCTCCTAATGTGGTCCTTTGTTGAACCACTTTTTTTAGAAGCTCATAACCTCCCATGATATTCAATATCCTGGATGAAAGTGCACTGCACATCCGATCCGGCCAATTATGAGGTAAACTGTATTTCCCCCGAAGCACCTTCGTCCATAGTACTTGTTGTGTGTTTTGAGTGAGTCAAAATAAATATCAAATAAGGCAAATAGACTTACAAAACGATGTCACATAATCAAACACAACTAAGGTAGAATACCTATCGCATGCAAATAGTAACACGAAGTACCACGATTTTATATTTATAAATATCGTATCATCGGGAATGTTGGTGACGGCTGGTTAGTTTCTACCAATTATGACAATCTTTAAAGTTCGGGGAATTAGTCCTAGGTGTCCATTCAAGTATGTTGGTTTAAAGAATAATAAAAATAAGAATGGAAAACTAATAACTAAGATCTCTAAGGAGGTACGTATGATTAATTAAGGTGAACAATATTCAAAAATTTAGTTTACAAGGCAATTATGAATTTGAATTATCATACCACCATACTCGAGTTGTCTAAAACCGATTACCTCAATATGGTGATAGCAAGTAATCCTAAACCTTTTTATATTAATTATTAAGGCGTCAATTTAATAAAGTAATCTTAAGATTGCATTGATTCCAAACCCCGAGATTATAGTAGGCGCCTAACCGATATGGTGGCCACAAGTTATTAGTCATATCGCAATCTGCTTAAATCTCCTATGGTGGGGACTCATTAACAAATCTTCAATACAATTAACTATTGTAGTGTCATGCATCAACCTAAGTTTCATAGCATAAACTCAATACGAGAATCAAATTGAAAGCGTAAGACCATAGACAATTCACAATGTATATTAAAATGTATCTTTTCCGGAAATGTATAAATCATTAATTAATCAATCTGATAAAGAGAATCCTAGGAGACAGAATCATAACATATGAAGGAAAAGCAACACAAGAATGTAAAGACAAGGAGAGAAAAAGTTGTCGTTTTGCTCTCATTGCTTCCACGGGCTGGCTTAATTCTCCAGATCTTGCCGAGACTTGTACTCTGGATCCTTATCTCTCTCAACAGTTCTTTGGAGATCACTCTCTCTCAACTAAAATATAGAGTATCCCTTATGGTGGAGGCTCAATCCTACACTCGAGAAGAAAGAAAAACGAAAACTGAAAACTCGACTAAAGCTTATCACGAAATCTCTATTTGCTAGAAACTCAAAAATATTCTTGTTCCGAGTGATTCCGATCTTCTTGAACAACCGAGGGAGTGTCTCTATTTATAGGAGTGTTGTTGGGGGCTTTCTGGACCATTTTTAGTGAAAAATCTCATAAATCGCGCATCCGGACGGCACTACACTACTATATGGCCTCACTTCGCCCGTAGTTGCCCCTATTTCCATGCACTACGGCCATACTAGGGTCACTACACTCGTAGTCCCTTTAATATGGTCGTAGTGAAATTCTTCAGAAATTGCATTTAGTCCCTAAATTCTTCCATTTTTCAATTTTGGTCCCTATAAGTTCTAAAATAAAAAATATAAAGAATTTGCGTAATTTCCCATCAATTAAGTCCATTTACTCCTCAAATTGAGCGCATAAGTTCACATAAACACGATATAATTTAGACATACAGGAATTGAAGGTTGGGTCAACAAACGCCAGGCCGGTTTAGCGAGTATAACAATGTATCTACAAGGGGCCGTAATCCCAAGCCCCCGAGATGTTTGGGCTACACACTTTGGACCATGCAACAGGATGAATGGAAGTAGTATTCTCCTTGTCCCCCATAATAATTCTTAGTAATATGCTCTCGGGTTTCCCTGGTTCTTGCCGGAATTTTATATGTGCTCATCATGTAAATCGGGATGGTGGTAGTCACAATTTGAATCAATAATAACCTCACCACCTGTGACAGTAGCTGCTGCTTCCAACCCCCCAATCTCTTCCAAACTTTCTCAGTTAGGTATCCGTACTAGTCACTTGACATACGCCCATGAATAATAGGAATTCCCATGTACATTCCCAAGTTTTTTGTAATAGGAATACCAAACTTGGTTGTGATGGACTAGGATACCTTCCTAGACGTGTTTGGAGAGAATCATACTCTGGATTTTGCAATATTAGCCATTTGCCAGTATTGTCCACAAAATGATTCCAATATATTATCCATTACTATCGCCTGCTAAATTGAAGCCTCGCTAAACAGAAGCAAGTCGCCAGCAAAAAAAAAAGTGAGATAGGGAATGAAAATTTAGGTATTAAGAGACTCAAGTCATATGCCTTCTCATTAATCAAATATAGTATATAATACACAACACGGAGAGAATCTCCCCATAATCAATCATATCCTATCAATTAGGAAACAATATCAAATCAGTAAGAAATAAGAAACAATATCAATTCATTTCACACTATCCTAACAACCCCCCTCAAGTTGGAGCATGCAGATCGAAATCAAACTGTGATTTTTCGAGAGCCTTGGTAAAGATGTCGACCAATTGAGACGTCATTGGAACATAAGAAGGAGCAATTAAACCATGCATAATTGCATCACGCCCAAAATGACAATCGACCTCGATGTGTTTAGTGCGTTCGTGGAAGACATGATTTTTAGCAAGGTGGAGAGCAGATTGACTGTCACAGAAAAGCTGGATTGCGTTAGGATGATGAACCCCCAAACTAAGCAAGAGACCTTTTAACTATTTAAGTTCACAAGTGAGAGCAGCCATAGATCGATACTCAACTTCAGCCGAAGAGCGAGATACGATATACTACTTTTTGGTCTTCCACGAAATAGGAGAATTGCAGAGAAAAACCAGCCAATCAATCAATGATTTGCCTGTAACAGGACATACAGCCCAATCCGAATCACACCAACCTTGTAAAGATAAGTCACCATCGGCGCACAATAGGATACCTTGCCCAGGCGTACCCTTCAAATAATGAACCATCCGTAAGGCTGCATCCCAATGTGCAACACGAGGTGCTTGCAAAAATTGGGACAAAATATGCACTGAATAGGAAAGATCGGACCGAGTGACAGGCAAGTAAATGATTGGGCAGCAGGATCGGAATAAAACTCCCCAGTGGCAAGAGCAAGTTTGTGATTCCGTTCAATGGGGAGAGCAGCTGGCTTGGCGCCCAAAAAACATGCTTTAGAAACAATGTCAAGTGTATATTTCCTTTGACAAAGAAACCATCCCAAAGAGCTACGAGCTACCTCGATACCAAGAAAATACTTGAGGGGACCCAAATCTTTCATATGAAAACAATCACCGAGATAAGCCTTGAAAGTCCGTAAAGCAGCGGAATCATTCCCAGAAATAATGAGATCATCAACATAGACGATGACATTTATCCGCACACTACCACGAGTATAAGTGAATAAGGAATAATCGGAGTAGGATTGGAAGAAGTCATACCCTTTCAAGGAGGAGACAAGCTTAGCAAACCAACATCGAGGCGCCTGCTTTAATCCATACAATGACTTGCGTAGTCGACATACCATATTAGGATCAAAGGATGCGAAACCAGGAGGAAGCTTCGTATACACCTCTTCATCAAGGTCACCGTGTAGAAAGACATTATGAACATCCATTTGATGGAGTTCCCAATTTTTAGAGGTAGCAATGGCAAGAAAGACTCTAACAGTGACTATTTTGGCCATGGGGGCAAATGTTTCCGTGTAATCAATGCCTTCTTTCCGATGATTGCCAAAAATAACCAACCTAGATTTGAGACGTTCAATGCTACCATCAGAATTATATTTGATCTTGTAGACCCATTGACTGCCTAAAGCACGTTTACCAGGAGGAAGGGACTCCATAGTCCATGTACCATTATTTTCCAAAGCTTGAATTTCCTTTTGCATAGAGTCTCGCCAACCTGCATCTTTTATAGCCTCTTTAAAAGACGTGGTTCCTTACATGATGTAATAGTTGCAATAAAGGTACGGTAATTTGCAGAAAACTTGTCACGATTCATATAATGTACTAGAGGGTAAGGAGTACCCGAGGAAGGCAGTGGAGACGTTGTGTTAGGTGATAGACTATTGATGTGTTATTTGAGTTATAAAATATTCATATAAATAATATAAATAATCGAATAAATAATACTAAAAATAATAAGAATCTCTATGATTAAAATAGGTTTGTCACTAAATAAAATAACTCAATTAGGCAGAGTACCTATCGAAATAGTTTAGTAAATAAGATGATATTCGGATTTTAAATTTATAAAAATCGTTTTTCCCTAAGACTTCTATTAAATTCTAGTGTGGAAAATATAATCAAACTAATTATGAATATGATTTGTGATTAAGGATCATTCAACAAGTAAACCAACCAATATCAAGAATGATAAGATTGATTTCTAAATCCTAGAAAGCAAGGTAAATGAACAATGTAAGGAACAAAGCAAGTAAAAAGGTTGGGAGGAATTCTTAGTAAAATATAGGTGAGATAAGAGGATACAAAATACCAAGTATAGGATAATCTTGGATCTAGTATCATAGCCCCACCAAAATCAAGTCTAAAGTAGAATCTCTTCCATACGGGTCGTGGCAAGAAATTCCTAGATTAAGAACACTTGAATGTTAACACAACTATATCTCCTATCAATCATCCAAGGTCCGGTCCATCGATAGGAAACTAATCACATTAACTTGGCACTAATCGTATATCCAAGGTCCGGCCTAACAATTAGTGTTAATCCGAAACCACAATCTCACATCAAAGCTTGAACTAGAGATAAAATTCAGATCTAAAGTCATCAATGAAATTGCAATTTGAATCAATAAAACCACAATCATTCAATCCAAGAACATCACAATATCTCAAGTAATTTGTAAAATACAACCAACCAACTCTACCTATAAGAAATGTAGAAATGAGAATTCCTAAGGTTGGTTAACTAATTACAAAGAATAACAAGAAATAATAGAAGAAAAGGGGAAAGTGAAACATAGACATTAAACCTTCTTCCTCTTCAACTCCTTCTCTTGATTCTTCTTTGATTCTTCAACATGGATCTTCAATTTGTGTAGCCCAAATACCCTAGAATATATTCAGCAAATTTCCTTACGGATCGAGGCAAACTCACCAAATTAATCCCAAGATACTCAATACTACAACAAGTAGAGAGTGATCTCTAAGAAAATTGGAAAATCAAAGTATAGATCTCTCTCTAAGTTCTACCAAACCTTTACAATGTTTTAACAATTCAGCATAAACCAACCTTAATACAAGCCAATCTAAATAAAGCTAAAAATTCTAGTATTTATAGATCTACTAAACCAGGGGCATAATTGTCATTTTACATAAAAAATATTCTGGACAGAGCATCCTTACGGGCGTAGCCCTCTCTGCTATACGGGCGTTTAGAGCAGTTACTCCTTACGGGCGTTTGATCCAGAGTGCCACGGGCGTAAGGAAGACGGTTAATTCAAACGGGCGTAATGCACACAGGGCAACGGGCGTTTAATCCGCTACGGGCGTTATGCACAAAGGGCAACGGGGTTTACTCGAGATACGGGCGTAAGACATCATCCACGGGCGTAGCAAATTTCCGAGAATGTTGCGCTTTTGCTTCGAATTTATCTTTTTTCACCAATTTGCCCCAAAAGTTACCTGAAACAGAATATTTGCAATTAAACCCAAAATCAATCAATTTATCTCAATTTAATACAATTATTATCACAAATCATGCACAATTTATATCTCAAATCATGATCATATTTGATGTTATCAACTATCCACAAAAACTATATGAGTCATATAATCTCGAAGCAAAACTGAAGGGAATTTTTCCCTCATACCATGACCCAACGAATTACTAGACTGTTCTCGAGGCCCAATGTCCGACCGTGAGAGTGGAGAATCGAGTAAGGATCTAGGTTGAGTTTCGGCCAGTAAAATTGGGTCATCAAGTGGGTTTGAAGATGAGGACAGTGGTTAGTGGAATTGGGATGGAGCTAGTGATGAAGCGGG
The DNA here is from genome assembly GCA_025388415.1 of Cynanchum wilfordii. Classification (NCBI taxonomy): domain Eukaryota; kingdom Viridiplantae; phylum Streptophyta; class Magnoliopsida; order Gentianales; family Apocynaceae; genus Cynanchum; species Cynanchum wilfordii. The sequence continues at coordinate 40,292 of JAHSUH010001227.1, read as the reverse complement.
CTGAGGGAGAGAAGACTCATGGGCCTCATCCAAATAATCATCAAAAGCAACATTCATGTCAAAATGCATAGGTAGAACAGTTTCCGGCACGTGGTTGTTAAATTTGAATCAAGAAAAGGAAATATGTCCTCAAAGAATTTCACATCACGAGAAACAAAGAATTCTTTTGTTTCAAGATCAAAAAGTTTCCACCCTTTCTTGTTAAATGGATAACCCAAAAAAACACATTTTCGACTTCTACTAGCAAACTTATCACCTTTAACCTTTTGATTATGAGCAAAACAAAGACAACCAAATGTGCGAATGACAGTATATAAAGGTGGGGTACCAAATAAAATCTCATAGGGAGTCCTATTATCCAACAAAGGGGAGGGGGTTCTATTGATCAAATGAGCAGTTGCCAAAATTCTCTCCCCAAAAATACAGCGGCAGATGAGCTTGAAATAGCAAAGCTCTCCCTACATTCAGAATATGCTTGTGTTTTCTTTCAACTCTCCCATTTTGTTTCGGAGTGCCCACACAAGAAGTTTGAAACAAAATACCAGTTGCAGAAAAATAATCACGCAAACAAAGAAATTTCGTGTCATTATCACTTTGAACAACTTTAATAGGGTGAGAAAATTGGCGTTCAACCATTGCAATAAAGAACATAAACGTGTGAAATACTTCAGTTTTATCAATAAGCAAATAAACCCAAACTACACAAGAAAACTCATCCACTAATGTAAAAAAATAACGAGCACCACAAGAAGAAGGATGCTTATAAGGTCCCCACAAATCACAATGTATTTTCTCAAAAATTCTAGTTGTCTTATTCTCACTTAAAGAAAATTTATCTCTAAAGTGTTTAGCACGAAAACAAACTTCGCAAGCTTTATTCAAAAGACCCTTACAAGAATCAACATGAGGAAGTAACTTCACAACTGCCTCAGACGGATGACCCATGCGTTTATGCCACAATTCCATTGTCGTGGAAACCCCATTTGTGGAAATATATTGCACAGATTCAATGTCTTTGAAGTAGTAGAGTCTATCCCGCCTAACACCCGTTCCAATCAGCCTCCTCGTATGGTCCTGTATAACACATATAAAAGAGTTAAACTGGACAGTACAACCTATATCATCATTCAATTGTGAAACTGAAATAAAATTACAACTCAATTGTGGAACAAAGAGAATGTTTGTAAGAGAAATTTGGCGTGACAAACATATGAAACCCTCTTTGGTAGCAACCACAGATTCACCATTAGGAAGACCCACAGGACAATTAACAATATCATGAGTGTCAAATAACCAAGAAAAATTACAAGTAACATGACGTGATGCCCCTGTGTCAATTATCCACAACCGATTATCAAACTTACCATTCAATCGATCATCGGAAATTTTAGCAATACCAATAAGGCCAGTGAGTGCCTTCCACTGCTTAGCAGTGAACAACCGAGATTTAGAAGAATTGCTAGAAGAACTTTTGTGGCTGGCAGTGATTCCCACGACCGAAGATGATGCAGCAGTAGCATGCGTACGCACGGACCCTCGCCCCTAACACCAGTGCTGTGATTTTTCGCGGCCAGCCCTCCCTCCATCCACCTTCGTTTGATCAGGTCACCATTCGAGAGAACCTATTAATTCGAAACAGGATGTCGCCTCATGTCCAGTCTTCTTACAGTGGGTACACGAAAGATGAGATTTATCAATTTTCTCAACTCAACTAGTACCCTTCCCATTTCTGCTATTTGTACGAATTGCAAAGCCCACTGCTTCAGGTAGCTTCTCTTCAGGCAATGACTTGGCAAGTTCGTCTTGAATAACCAGTTGGTAAGCCCTATCAAGACTTGGTAAAGGATCTTGTGACAAAATATTAGTGCGAAGTTGTACATAATATTCAGAATAGAGACCCATGAGAAATTCATGAAGCATAGTGTTTTCTCGCCTTTGTTCGTGTTGACGGCCAGCAGTGCAAGATGTGCAACAAGAGCAAGCAATGAGATGTTCATGATTATGAAGTTCCTCCCACAAAGCAGTAAGCTTTCCAAAATATGTAACAACGGGCATAGATTTTGTTTGTTCACATTTAGCAATAGAAGACTTTAATTGTTGTATTCTTGATCCATTAACCAAGCCAAAGCAAGATTTAAGAGTATCCTACAATCGTTTAGCATCTTTATATTTAGACAAAGTATTCTTTACCTCGGGGTCAATGGTGTTCATAATCCATGAAACTAGCATTGCATGAATGGTAGTCCAATCCGATTGTGTGCAAGGTAGTACTGGTTTTGTGATAGAGCCATCTATGAAACCAAATTTACGCCTTGCTTCCAATGCATTTTGTATATCTCCAACCCAATCATCATAATTATCTCCGCGAAGACGTGCAAGAGTGATAAAATCCTGAGATCCAAGAAAGAAAGGAGAATTTGGTTCAATTTTAAGAGTTGATGGTGGCGGCAATTGATCGCCGTGAAGTTGTGGTGGTGGCACTTGATTGCCTTCCATGGCTCTGATACCATTTTATCAAGTCATCTGCCTTCTCATTAATCAAACAGAGTATATAATACACAACAAGAAGAGAATCTCCCCATAATCAATTAGATCCTATCAATTAGGAAACAATATCAAATCAGTAAGAAATAAGAAACAATATCAATTCATATCATAGTATCCTAACAGGAAAGGAGTCGAACGAGCTAATGAAACTATTATAACAAAATATAATAAAATTAGAACTAAAAAACAAATGTAAAATAAAGAGAACATTCTTTTTTTTCTTTTTTCTCTTTTTTCCTCATTTACTTTATCTCACAAATATATGTGAATAATCCTCATATATATATATATATATATATATAAAAAATATAAGGATGTTATATCTAATCTCTACATATATATAACTACATGTACATGAGAGTGTAGATGTTCAATCGTCTTGGGAATTTAGAATTTCAAGGGACATTTAAATAAAAAAGACTAAAACTCCCCCTTAAACTTTCAATTTCATTTTTCAAATATTCCATCTACAGGTTGACATAAAATTTTATTTTTTCGAGATATTTCATTTCAAATTCTTTCTTCCAAAAATCTAGTGTTACTAAAATCTCTTCAGGAGTTCCAATAATATATAAAACAATTATAACAAAAAAAATTTTAATTTATAGGAATATATTTTATGATTTGTAGTAAGTTTATTTTATAAGAATAAAATTATTATTAAAATTTTATATACATTCACATTAATGTATATTTAAGAAATAAAATGAAATTTTTTTTTTTATTCTACTCGCTTAATTATTTTATTATTTTTTCTCCTAACTTGGTCCTATATTTTAATATTTTATAAAATTTTATTCTCTTACTATTTTTCTTTTCTTGTTTCCTTTAGCCAAATTTATAAAATATTTTGGGTGTTTAGGTCACTGTGATATGCATATGCCAAATTTATTAAACACATAAAACTTTTTTTGTTTTTTTTTTTCTTAAGCATCGGTATCCGGACCCAAAGCTTTTTAACGTAACGCTAACCACCTCAGGGGATTCGAACCCTCGACCATCCGCCCCGAGAAGAAGCTTTAGGAGTTCGCTTACCAACTCCCCCAAACTGTTGAGTTTTTTTATTTTTATTTTTAATTGGACATTTATTTGGTAAAAATTTCAATTTATGTTTACAAATGGTAGAATAACTAAAATTTTATAGACAAACTTACTATATAACTTTTAATTCCTTCTTTTGTAAATAGGTAATCATAGTTAATGTGTGTAAATTGTGTTTTTTATTTTTTAGAAATTACCCAAAAAAGTGTGTTACTTTTTCAATATTCCAAAATTTTAGTTAAAATAACTCAATTAATTAGAGGAATCGAAAATAGTTTTTTTTTTTTAAAAAAATCAAGTTCTAAAAAATTTTAGATGTAGCATTAAGTTAGTTAATTAAAAAAAAATAGTTAAAAGCCCACACACACACACACACACATATATATATATATATATATTTTTTTTTTTTTTTCTTTTAAGAGTAAATGATCATATTTTAAAAAATTTAAAATGTAAGATCAAATTAAATATATATATATATATATATATTTAAGGAAACGTACTCCTAAAGCTTCCGGGTTAATATTTGATGAATATTAAGTTATGGGTGAAAATTCAATTTTTTTTCTTTTTTTTTAACTTAATTATTTAAAAAAAATGCAATATATCCAATGTATCTATATCCATAGATATCTTTTTGTGACTAAAGTGATTATTTAAAAGTTGAAATTCAAATAAAGTATAAAAATGATAGATAGCAATAATGAAATAACTTTTATTAATATATATACTATATATACATTTTGCACTTGGTACACGTGAATGTATTATAATTTTTTTTAAAAATATCATTATTTTATTTATTTTATATATTATATATATTTAAAAGTATATTAATTTAAATATATATATTCAAATTGAGATAAAAAATAAAAAAGTGAGAAAATAAAAAATATAAAAATTACTTAAAATATAATAATATGAAAAGATAGGACAAAAAAAAAATCTAAAAGTAATATTAAAAAATGAGAAAATAAAAAATATATGTAAATTAAACAAAAAATAAATAAATTGAGAAAGACAAAACAAATATATATATATACAAGTGGTAGAAGAGACTAAATATTTAATCTTTATTTTAGAAATAGTAAAGAAAATAAAAAGTTTAGTTTAAGAAAACTAATAATTTTTTTGATAAATAAACTAAATTTAAAGTATATTAATTAAATGAATTAAGAAATATTAATAAAAATCTAAAATATTAAAAATAAAAAGATTAGATTAAATAAATTGAATGATTAGATTAAATATACGAAATTAATAAATTTTAAGAATATTATTATTATCATTAATTTTTTTAGTTCAGTGATTTTATATGAATTTAACAAAATATAAATAGATACATAAATATTATTATTTTATCTAATCTACTAATATAATTTTAAATTAAAAATATATATTTAGACGAGTTTTTTTATTTTTATAATAAAATTTTAATTTTATTATAATTTTAAATTTTTTTTTATCATCTTAATTTTTAGATATAATTCATTTTTTTTTATTAAATCTATATTTTTTTTATTTTTTTAAAAAATATAATAATTCAAAATTTTAAGTAAATTTATAAATAGGTAAATAAATATTTTTTAAAAAATATGAAATATTTATAATTGTGAGTTTATTTAATATTTTTTTAAAAATTTGATAGTTTATTAATATTTTATTTAATTGCGTATTACCAAATATATTTTAAGATTTTATTAATATTGATTCTAATTATTTACCATCACAATTGAAAAGAAAGAAAATACCAAATTTAATTTTGTATAAAAAAAAATACAAAATCCAACTCATGAACGAAAACAAACAAATATTTGGTTCGATACGGTTTAGGAATTAAGGATCTATACCCATTTTGGTAATTTTAGTTTTCCATATATGATTCTAATTAGGGTTTGCAAAATTTTAACAAAGGGTTAGTTTCGTAATTTTAGTTAATAGTAGAGTTTTAATGAAACTAATATAAGGGCATTTTAGTAATTTTGTACTCGTCTGTAGTATTTATTTTTTTGCCGCCGTAAACTGAGGCAATACTTCCCAAATCTTAATCGGAAGAGTGAAAAAAAAAAAAAAAAAAAAAAAGCTCTTCGGAAAGTGCTGTATTAATATGACTCTGATCACTAACCCAAACAGAAAACCCTAGAAATTTCCTTTTTCTCTCTCACGCATTTGCACACACACTTTTTGTTTTCCTGTATCGCATTCCCTCAAGATTTGTTTTTTTCCTGAATTTTTTCGGTAAATTGGTAAAATACTTTATTCGTAATTTAATTTGATCAATACTCTGTTTTTGATTCGTTTATCCTCCTCAATGGCCATGGCGGCCAACCCTCCTCTTTCGCCACAACCAGTGGCTGTTAGTTCCGCCGCCGAGAATGGTGCTGTGAGTCCACAGACACGGCGAAGGAATCTATCTTCGCCGTGGGCACATGTGGTCCGAGGTATTGAATCTGAATCAACGGCGGCCGCTGGTTCTGTTTCGCCGCCGCCGCCGCCACAGTCTCCATCGATGGTTTCGGAAAGTCCAGAACGAGCTTCTTTTCCCATGCCTTCTGGTCAGAAGTTTTCCCCTGAAAACTTACCGGATAACTCCTGTATTACTGATGACAATGCCGATCGTTCAAAGAAACCTGCATGGAAAAAACCATTGAATGGAGTTATTGAGCCTGGTTCTGTTATGGGCGGTTCTGTCTCCTGGCCTGCTCTCTCTGAGTCCACTCGGTCTACAATTAAAACATCCTCTGATTCCTCTAAGCCTCTCTCTGAAGGATCAGCGACTAGTTCTCAGGTTCATTCTCTTTTAAAACCCCGCATCATGGAATTATTGTTTTTTTAATTACTATTTTCTGTAATATTATTGATTCTAGCGTTATTACCTGTGCTTGTATGAATAAATCCGTATCTCTATATTCTCATTAAAAATTGATTCTTCAATTTGTTATGTCTATATTTCTTTATGCTCTTGTGCTTGACTTTCATGCTATCAGGGTCCTATTATTTCACAGACACCTCAGAGACAAGTTAATACCAATCAAAATCATGGAATGCACCGTCAAAGATCAATGAGACACCGTGGAGGCGGTAGTGGCCCCGTTGGTGGATCAGTACAAGGTGTATATAACAGGTCACCGCCAGCACCAACGTTTCCTCCTCCTCCATTTCCTATGATGGAGATGCCTCATTATATGAACTATGGAAACTTTATGCCACCTCAGGCATTAGATTCCTGTGCAAGAGGTCCTAGGTCAATGGGTGTTGTGGGGATGCAGGCAGGGAATGATCATTCACATTCTCAAAGGAATTCTACTAGAAGGAATAACTTTGGGTCTCGTCCCCGAGGAGATGGACAATATCATCATGGTAGTCGGCGGGATTCTGATCGCAGAGATGTTCCTGTGCCTCATCAATTTATTCCTCGTGGTTGTATTCCCCCACCCCCACCTCCCCCACCGCCGCCACCACCACCTGGTTCTGCCCCTTTTGTGCCCCCACATATGAGACATATGGTCAGCCCAATGGCTTTCGGTAAGTGATAATTTCCATTTTTTAGTCCTGTATGTGCATTAGATGCTTATGATGTTAATTTTTGCTAATTTCTATGACTTAATCTAGATATGACATCTCCACAATTTGTTTATGTTCCAACGCTGCCCCCTGAGCAATTTAGGGGCGTGCCTGTCATGCCTCAAGTTCCACGACCACCGATCTATTATCCAGTTGTTGATCTTCCTTTAGCAGCTTTGATAGTTAAACAGATAGATTACTATTTCAGGTATTTTGTATTCTTAATGCTATAGTTGTGAAACAATACTTATGTGTTTCTCCTCTACTTTTGATCATTAAAAATGTAATTTTGTTTATTCTTTGGCTTCTAGTGATGCTAATCTGGTAAAAGATGACTTTTTGAGATCGAATATGGACGATGAGGGCTGGGTTTCCATCAGTTTGATAGCTAACTTTCGTCGAGTAAGTCTTTATCTGATGATTTACAGATTGTGAGTAAGATAGTTGTTTTCTTATATGGTTTTGTTCGTTTTAGCTAGTTATTTTACTTCTTTTATATGATAAAAGTCAGCATCTTACCTCATAGTTGTTTATTGGTGGAAAATGAATATATGCTCTGAAAAGTTTGTGTTTGTCTGATATATAATTATTGTGCATCTCCAATTGGAAGTATTATGCCTGTCCAGTGACCTATATGTTCTGAACCTTTCATCATTGGGAGGTTGAAAAATGTAATTCAGTGTAATTCTAATCCATTTGACACCTGTCCTCCATTAATATCATATGCTTTTGAATTTTATACAAGTGTGAATGACCGTTTGTTCGTTTAGATGTAATCCAATCTCTTTAAACTGTATGAACTGTAACTGAACTTAATTGTCCATAGTGAAAAGGTTGGGGGTGATATCTAAAATGGAATGTACCTCTGAGAAATTATACTAGTGTATTAACTATTTTTCATTCATAAATGAGATAGATTGAGATTGGGTTGGATATAATTTCTGCTTTCTTATCTTGTTTTCTCTTCTTACCCATCTGGTTGTTTCTTTTCTTCCTGTTGCAAAGAAATATTAAAATTAATACACAATATCTATATTGAACCTTGACATCTATTTACGCCTCTGGGTATATTCATAAAGAAACAGAAGAGTCAAGAACTTGTAGCACTTTTTCATCAAGAAACCTTTTTGTACTGACAGCGGCCTTTTCTTTTTCTTGCTTGTATGCGGATTAGTGTTATTATGGCAGAAGTACTTCTGTATGAGTATGTGCTTTAGTTATTATTTGCAAATCCTGGCTATCTTTTATTTCACATGTCCAATGGATAGATGAAGGTTCTTTTGTCAACTTTTATAGGTGCATCAACTGACAACTGATATTCCATTAATTTTGGATTCATTGAGAGGTTCAGTGGTGGTTGAAGTGCAGGTAATCTTCTGAACACTTTGTCAATAAATGGATATTGACATAATTAGACTGGTGCAATCATTTCTCTATTGAAAAATTTCTTAATATGTTCACAATTTGCTTGCGTTTCTTACATTGATTACTATTGTTAAATCTATTTTCATTTTATACCCTCAATATGTATGTATCTAAACTTCTTTATTTCTGTAATGTGCAAGTTTGATGCTAGTGGTACATTTTATGATTAATTATATATTCCCCTATTCACTTTGAATAGGGTGACAAGATAAGAAGGCGTAATGATTGGCAGAGGTGGATACATTCTAGTAGTAGAATGTTGCGTGATTCAATCTCACAGGCACCTACCTCTGAGGATAATTTGCAAACTTCAAGGCTGTCATTGGATGATGATAGCAGCAGCAATTCTCAGGTGGAGGAGGTAGTATTACCTGATGAATCACCAGATGTCCTTAAAACAGAATTAACTGCAGAAGAGGCCTGCTCATCTCAAACATGAGATAGAGTTTGACCAATGATAAAATCAAAAAAAAATGTCTCATTTATGGTTGTGGTTCACTCATATGGATGGTTCTCTTTGGTTGGTGGGGCTACTACATCTGCTCAGTTCTGGGAGGTTTTATATTTTGTCCAGAGACTGAGCCCACATTTTTGCAGTTTAATTTTTTTTACTGGAGGCAACGAGATTGAAGAAATAATAACCGTGCACACAGCTCATCTGAGAATTGGAGGGATTGTAGTGGCTGAGGATGGTGTTTATTTGGTTTGCTTGGAGAAGAGAAAATTTTAGGTGGATTTTTGTTGGTAGGGGTTGATTTTATATTATCATCCGGGGTGGAATGACGAGCCTGTTAGATTTTGTCTATAAAATTGGAGGTCTTGAGATTATTATGTCTGTTTTCATATTCTTCTCCATCTTCGCTGCTGTTTCATGGTGAATCCATGACATGGATGGATTTTCTCGTTATTTTTTAGAAGATTGGATCCAAAGTTTGGGTTAATTTTTTTTGCAGTCAACCATGTCCTATCATCTTCGAGTTAGTAATTTTTGAACCGGGGAGGGAGAAAGAAAGCTAACTTTTATTGTTGCACAAACTCAGTGGAGGAAATATGAAAAATTATATTGGCATTTTTTATTGGCAGAGTAGTTGGAGGTCGGCTTGGATGATTGTGGTTATTACATTTTCTCTTTCAAGATCCCTATTTGCAATTGAAAATTGAGGCATTTGTCTTTCAGAATCTAATCCTGATGGATTAACTTTACAAGTTTGTTTATTCAAATTGAAAAGGAAAAAAAAAGGAAAAAAAAGGGAAAAAAAAAGGTAATATCTATTTAAGTATGCAAAATATGTACTTTTTTGTGAAAAAAATGTAAAGTAAAGATTACTCTTTTTCATGTATGTTAATATTTTTAATTTTTTCATGTATGACAAATGCTTGGAAGCCATATGTTTGGGTTGTGGTTGGGGGTAGTATTTATAGGTTACATAGTAGAAGAATACATGAAAAAAGAGAGGGCATTAATAAATGATCTCTCACATTCAAATATAACAAATAAAATAATTATAATAAATATTATAAATTTAAAATATTTTAAAATATAAAATATTTATAAATTTAAAACATTTAAAAATATTTAAAATATTATAATAAATGTTATAGTAGCATTAGTGTTAAAAAAAAAAAAATTAGACAAATCATATCTAACTACATCACTTAATTTAATTTTTTTTTTTTTAATTTTGGTGAATTATTAATCGTATTTGCAATTTATACATTATAATATATTCTATGTGAATGAGATTCATTAAGAAGTGCTAAATCCTTAAAAAAATTGAAATAAGATACAAAAAAGGTAAATCATAAAAGATCAATAAATATATATATATATATATATAAATAATTGTAAAATTTTCAAATATATATAACTGTAAAGAAAAATATAATAAAGAGAAAAACTTATTTTAAAAAAATTCAAAAAAGTAATAGATAATAAAAATAATCTTAAATGAAAAATTGATGAAAAAACGAAAATAGTAAATATAAAACATATTTAAATTAAAACTTTTAGGTATCAACTACAAAATAGTAATAATAATATTTTTTATATAAAAAAACCTATTAAAATTAAAAAAAAAATTATGAGAGAAAAAAGAATAAAGAAACAAACAAATACTCATTCTAGGGCAGTAATCTAATTTATCGAGGTTGTGTGGTGCATTGGCAAGAGCCCACCTCCCCATGTATCAAAAAAAAAAAAAAAAAAAAAATTCAAACATTTATTTTTTGCCCCGCAAGGGGTGGTCGAGTTGGTGCGGTAGTTGCCCGGTGCCTGAAGGTCACAGGTTCGAATCCTGCCAACGCCTTCCTTGGTCGAACCTGTTACACAAGGTTTACCTAGTGTAGTTTACCTGGCCTGGCGTGGTTTTGCAGCTCTTGCGCTATGCCCGGGGGTTTACCCAGAGCGCACTCGAAGAGTAGCGGCTGCGGGTTCCCCCGTAAAAAAAAAAAAAAAAAAAAGCAGTAATCTAATTTAAAACTTTATTGTTTTTGGATTCAGATTCAATTAAATATTTTCTACCCAACAGATTTACATTACTTAGAATTATGATCCAAACCCGAGATTAAACTTTAATTTTATATAAAAATATATCAATAATCATAACTCAATTAGTAGCTTATACTTATGACCTAAGAGATCATGAATTTAAGACATGGTAAAAATACATCAAAATTTGAAATAAAATAACACAAAAATAAAATAAAATCCATCACTTGCTTACTAAACAAAAAGCATTGACATAGATTATAAAAGGAAAAAAAAGTCTAAATAATGCATGCACGTATGCACGAGGTAATTCTAAAACTTAATATGAAAAAAAAAAAAAAAAAAGTTCTACTACTAAATTAATTAAGAGAACAAAAAGGGGAGTTGATTAAATAAATAAATAAAAAAAAAAACCTAGTAAATTAATTGACTCTCATTTCTTCCCTTTAATGAAAGAGATGCATTTGTTCTTTAGTTTGTGACCAACATTCTCTTTCTTGGTCTCTTCTTCCTCAAAAGAAAGTGGATAGCTTCGAAGATAGTTTTGCCTTTGAACATTATTACTAACAATAGAAGAAGAAGAATCTCCATCCGATTCTTTAGTAGATGTCAACCTTTCGAGAAACTCTCTATCTGCAACAATTCATTTATTTTCCTTAGTCATTATCAACACAACTTTATATTATATACCTCAAGAGAATAATTAAACTAATTTATGTGCTATATGTTGAATGAATTTAAAAAATAAAGTCCTTTATATACGGTTTTGGCTGCCAAATTGGTTGTGATTTACTTTCTTTAACAATTTCTTAAAATTATTTAGCACCCAAAACTTTTTAGGAAACTGATATAATATATACATAATTCCAGTCAAATTTTATATTTTTCTTAAGAATTTATATAATAATCTCATATTTATTTTTCAATGATTTTTAGGAACATTCCTTTTATATATATTTCACACTTTTTAATACATCTTATATATATAAGATTACAACTTTTTCTAATGGCATTAATTTGTAATTTTGTTGAACTTTTTAGGTTTTATGGTCTTTTTATTTTTTTAAAACCCTCATAATGACATTTTTTGTAATTTTGTTTTACTTTTATGATTTTTTTGTCTTTTCATTTTCATCTTCTTAAATTACAATTTTTCTAATGACATTAGTGTAATTTTGTTAAACTTTTTAAGTTTGATGGTCTTCTACCTTTTTTTCCTATTTTACTTTATTATTATTATTATTAGGGTAAACTATCTTGGTGACACCCTTTAGATGTCAAAATCCAGGTTTAGCACCTCAAAAATTTTTTGTTAACAAAGTATCCTCTAAGATTTAAAACGTTCCACTACATGCCCTTCTGTCAATTTTGACCGTTAGGTCAGATTTTTGACCGTTAGTCAACTATTTTTACTATTTGGTCGGGGGCATTTTTGTCCCAAATAAATTGCAAAATTTTTTTTTGACCTTTTTTATTCTTCTTGTCGTTTTCTTACAGTACATTGTCGTTTTTACTCAATTTTTGCATTCTCCGGCAGCCCGAATCGACGAAAGAAACAATCGGAGCTTCTCTCCATCCAGTCTCTGGGCATGTATTTGTTATTCTTACTAAAATTTGATATTTCATAAATATTTTCATTTTGTTAAATATATATATATATATATATATATATATATATATATATATATATATATATATACACATCTCTCACACACACATGGGTTTATGTCAAACCTGATAAAAAAATGTGTTTTTTTCTCTTTTGATACATGGGTTTCTACATTCTGGATATCCCAAATATTTTGGGAAAAAAATCCCTCCCATAACAGTAGAAAAGACCTTGGAGTTGAATCAGTTGAATCTCTTCAACTCACCTAACTCATTTCACGAAGCTTTTATTGACTGTTATGAACAATTAAATTAGTCATACTGCATTAGAAGAAAATGAACACGGAACAATTAAACCAAAAATTGAAAAACCCATTGGAATGGGCACAATGATTCGGATAACCCAGATCCAATTGTTCCCCATGTCGTCGCTAATTCTTTGTATTGAATTAGAATGCGAATAAACCCATTGAAATTGATGAGAGAAGAAGCTTAATTTGTATGAAATTGTGAATTGCTTGTAAAATTGATGTTGTGATCTTTGATTGAAATTTCCGAGTGGTGTGATTGAGGGAAAAATTATCCAGAAAAAATTGAAACCCAAATATGTTCGGATTTCAAATTGTCCACCACCTGTATATCTTCTAGATCTTGAAATCTTCCTTCCTTTTCGGTTACACTATATATCCGGAAGATCGCTGCCCCTCTCTGCACCGCCATCGTCGGTGGAAGATCGCTGCCCCTCTCTCGTGCCGCCATCGCCGGTGGAAGAAGAAAAAGAGAGAAAATATCGCCGTGGAAGAAGAAAGAGAAAATTTAAGACTGTTTTATTTTATTTTTTTTAATTACAAAATGGTTTATTTTTTAATAAGACAAAAATACCCTTGCCCAAAATAGTAAAAATAGTTGATTAGCAAAATTTGACTTAATAACAAAATTGACGGAATTTAGTTTACCCTTATTAAATCTTAACCTTTTTAACAAAAAATTTTGAGGTGCTAAACTTGGATTTTGGCATCTAGGGGTGTCACCATGGATAGTTTACCCTTTTATTACTACTACTACTATGTAGAATCACAATTTCTATAATTTTATCTAACTTTTAAAATTTTATTGTCTTTTTATTTTCATCTTCGTAAATTTATTTAACTTTTCTAAGTTTGTTATATTTCATATTTTACCAATTTATATTATTTATTTTATATAAAATTCTTAATTTTTTATTGACATTTTAAAATATTATTGTAATTTTATAAATTTTTTTCTTGAAGTCTTTATTATTAAAGATATTATGCTAATGACTTTTGATTTTTGATTTTTCTTTTCTTTTTATTTTTTCATTTTCTTCTTTTCGTTTCAATTTATATTATTTTTAATTAAAAAACTAATAATTTATCTTAAAAAGAATTTAAAAACTTATTTATTTTGTATTTCTAATTTTATTTTATCATCTTTATTTATATATATATAAATTATTCATTTTAAATCCAAAACTTATATATACAACAATTGTAAATATTTGTTATTACAATTTAAGTTCTATTTTTTAAATTTAAATTTTTATATTCTAATAATCATAACAAAAACAATATAATTTCTTTTATTTATATTAGATACTTGACACTTTTATAGACATATTTATATTAAATTATTAATAAAAAAAATAAGACTTACCTTTAAAAATAAGAAAATATATAATAATACTCAATTCAAATATCAATACAATTAAATTCTTATATATATATATATATATATATATATATAAGGCAAATTGATAAATTTCATCCTTAAGTTAAATTGGTAAATTGTTCTTGTTTTCCCTATTTATTTTTTAGCCTCGGGTGATATATATCTATTATTGTAAAAAAAAAAACCATTAAGAAGTTTAAAAAATATATATATAAAAAAGCAGAATAAGATAAGGTATTAAAAAAATTAATACAAATTAAAATTAATAAAGAAAAATTGAAAATTTATTAAACAAAATAATAATAAATTTTAAAAAGTCAAGGAAAAAATTCAAAATAGACCAAAGAAGTTTAAACAAATTACAATAATACCATAATCATTTAAATTTTTAAAAAAAAAAAGAAAAGAAAAAGACAACAAAGTCCAAAAAGTTGAACAAAATTACAATATATGTCATCAGAATTTTGTAATTATATATATATACTAGTATGTACATCCCGCCCCCAGGTGCGGGATGCATATATTATATATATTTTAATTTATTTTTAATTTATGAAACTAATTATTTTTTAAAAGATAACATGTATTTTTGGGTAAAATAAAGATTTAAATTAAAAGATGATACCCCACTTACAGCCCAAAAGAAAATAACAATATAAACTAAATAGTCCGTGAAATAAAGAAAACAAAAAAAACTGAAAACAATCGTCAATTAAAAAAAGGCATAGACCACATATTTGATCTAGATAATGTTTAAATTCTCATTCAATCTTCATCTTCTTTTTTTTTTGGACTTGTTTGAGTTGTTTCTTCACACATCACCTCCTCTTCAAGCTGATCCACAATTCGCATTGTTATAACATTATACTTGTTTTGATATTTGTAATTGAAATCTTGGTTTGATTCCTTTACAAATACATATACAAATTTTTCTTCAATGGATTGCTTTAAGTCAAACATATCAATTTGGTCATGTACATAACATTTATTATTGTTAGTAGTAACAAAGAAATTTTAAAATAGAAATAGTTATTTTGTTGAGACGTTATATTACCTTTTCAAGCTTGCTTTGGAATTGATTTGCATCAAATGACATTAAGATTTCTCCTATTTTTCCTAAAAAGGCCACATTCACTTCTGCTCCTTCATCCACAAGTTGTAGAATGTAAGAGTACCTAAATTTATAAATAGTGTTATAAAAGAATAATATAAACAAGATTGTTATAAGAATAATGAAGAATAATGTTTATAAGAATATATTAGTCATAAATACCTAGCTGTTATTGTAACATCTTTCTTGCAATTGTTACAATGCATTAGGTAACCTGGGCTTGATGATATATTTCTGAAGCATTTTGGACAACATGTGTAACAAATTGGGTCATCTACATGTCTTAATTCGAGTTTTCCTTTTACCCAATGAGGCCTTTTCTGTGAAAATGTTAAAATAGAATTCAAATAGAATTCAAATAATTTTCAATGCTTAACTTTATTATTAATTTTGAAATTAATTTTAAATTTTAATTTATTTACCATCTTTTGTGATACAAGTTGTGTAATTGATACAAAATCTTGTTCTTGTGGTTTCGATAGCAGTATTTCCGGATTAATGTATGTTTCATCGTCTATCATTTGATCCACTTCTTCTTGATTTTGTAAACACCTATCAAGTGAGATTATATTTTTTATATAAAAAAAATTAAATATTAGTGTCAAAATATATTATTATTAAATATATTTAATGAAAATAAAATATAAGATATTATACCATGATTTAAATTCCTTTGCTTCTTGAATAGGCGGTTCTACCATTAAACATGTTTGAAGTTTAGTTGATAAACTTAATGCTTCATTTAAGGAGATAAATTTATTAGTGAAAAGTATTATATATAACATTAAAATAAAAATATATTAAAAAGCATTTAAAAAATATAACTAATAAATAAATGAATATAAAACTATATATTTTTAAAAATAAAATAAAAGTCAAATTTAAATTAAATCTAACGGCTTGGGAATATGGTCAGACAAAAAGACTCCCCTTCATAAAAAACAATTATCTGTAAAACAAATTAAATTAATTTATAATTGAAAAAGTCAAAACAAAATATAAGTTTACTTTGGTAAACAAATCTACAGATCATTTGTTTATGCTTGGACTTTCCTTAAAAATCATTTGTTTATGTAAATAAAAATCTTCACAGAAACATATATATGATAATAAAAATAACACATAAAAATATATTTATTTTTTTAATATCTAACAATATCTAATTATGTAAATTAAAAATATAAAATATTAATTTACATATATTACGTTAATTTATATAAAAATTAATATACTTTTATATATTAAATATCATAAAAGATTAATATCTAGAAGATATAGGTATGAAAATTTTCTTCAATTTTCTAGAATGTCATAATTACAAAATAAGACAAACTTGGAAATTTACAATTTTATTTCATATGTTGTTAAGATAAACAAAAGAGAGATTTCTCACTCTTGTATGAGCTTGATCTGAGACGAATTCCTGCAACACTTGGATATGACTTAATACAATTCATGATTTTTTTTGCTTCATTTGCTTGAAAATCTCTCCACAATGTCAATATAATTGCTTTTTTGCTATTTTGTGAAAAATGAAAATATATTATTATTAAATGTACAACAATAGAATATTTATTGTAAAATCGAAATACTTACTCTGTGGTAATAAGAACAAAGTCTTGTGTTGTTGTTGCACACAAACTTGTAGTGATGTTTTTAGATTAAAAAAAAATGCACTATTACACCAATTACATCTGTACAAAATAATTATGTATTATTTATATATTAATTGATATATATATTTTTATTCAATGAAAAAAAAATGTTACTTACTGAGATTTTGTTCCGTGTCCATTTGTTGCCAAAATGTATTAAATTCTTGAAATTCATGGACATTTGGTAGAATCGGAGGCATATCTTCAATGATTGATTCAACTGGTGTGTTGTAACCGATGATCCAATGTAACTCGTCGGGTTTCGTTGCGTATCGAGGATTTGTTTCTTTCACTTTTGCATTTGAGATTTCATATCGTTTTCCAGCTTTAAAACAATCATTGAAATGCTCTATTGTCTTTTCGAATAACATAGCTATTATTGTGGTTCCCTACATAGAGATTGAAAATATGTAATATTGTGGTTTAATAATTATTGTACAAAATATATTTACTATGTTATTTGTGCTTACCTCTGAATCTATTAAGTAGATTCGTTGAAACTTTGCTTTCTTTGCAGATGTTATTGTCCCAGTTCTATCATAAACTTGGATTATTACTGTCCAATTTCTTGTTGTGGGTGTTACTTCTGCGATATTAACGTATCTTTTATCCATCTGTTTTAAAAAAAAAAACACTTTAGGATAGAAAAACCAAAACCCACTTCAATATGTATGCTAATTTACAGTAACATAGAAGAAGCCAAATTTTTTTTTTTTTTTTAAATAAAATTGATAAAGGAAGAAGTTAAAGAGCAAGCTATCAAGGAAGAAGTAACTAAATTCCTGCAAGCCGGATTGCATATATATAAGCATGATACAAATATATATATATATATATATATATATATATATATAAGATATACATTTATATATATAATTAATAATTGTATATAATGATTTGAAGGTGAGTTGAAGAGAGAAAAGTAGTGCCTATTTTTTCTACTTTCTTTCTACTTTTCCTAAAATAGGAAAATATGTTCCTTAAAAAAAGGAAAGTTGTGTCCAACTTGTTATATGCATTGTTCTATTAATAAATATAATTGTTTTAGTAATAAAATTACTCAA
This sequence comes from Cynanchum wilfordii, assembly GCA_025388415.1. Classification (NCBI taxonomy): domain Eukaryota; kingdom Viridiplantae; phylum Streptophyta; class Magnoliopsida; order Gentianales; family Apocynaceae; genus Cynanchum; species Cynanchum wilfordii. The sequence goes on along the minus strand of JAHSUH010001227.1, from coordinate 22,100 downwards.
CTTGTTATTTTTATTTGTTTTATTATAATTCTTTACCAAATTAAAATAAGTGTACCACCTATTGGGCTAAAACAATTTGGGTTTAAGAAATATATGTGTGGATGTTAAGTAATTTTGTTAAAATTTATGTGAACAATGTTTCAATTCTTCTATTTTATATCACAAATTTATATTTTTTTTATAATTTTATTCTTAATCATTTTTATCTTTATTTTTAATTTTGTTTACTATCTTAAACCAATTTTAATCTTAGTACTGATTTTTTATTACTATTTTCTAAAAAGAAATGTATAATTGTAATTTTTTTTTTTTTACCTTTAATGCTTAATAACTTTCAAATTTTCTTTTTAAAATTTTATTTTATTAATTTATTAACTTTCAGATTTGAATATATATTATTATTAATCATTATTAAAAATACTATTTAAAAATCTGCATTAAACTATTAATTTAAATTTTAAAATCAGTCAAGAAACCTAAACAAGTTACACACAAGACCAAATAAAATACTAAATATATAACCCGGTAGCTTGGGGGAATTGGTAAGCGAACTCCTAATGCTTCCTCCAGGGCGGATGATCGAGGGTTCGAATCCCCCTAGGGTGGTTAGCATCATGTTAAAAGCTCTGGGCTAGGCCCTAACCATCGAGTAAGAGTTGAACTTTGCGAGTGCTCAGCAGGCCGAGTCCAGATTGGTCTCACCGAAAAGGTGGGACACCGGGCCCCAAGTGGGTAAAAAAAAAAAAAAATCTAAATATAAAACTCAAAGAACATACCAAAATAAAAACCTCATATGTTTTTAGCTCCAACCCAAATACATTGCCAAAAACAAAGCCCAAATAAATTCAACTCAAACCTAAATCTCTTACCCCGAATATTTTATCAACAACTCAATACTCCAACTTAAAATTAAGCCCAATAATTTCAAGGTTAACCCAATTATACTACCCAAATAGAGGATGAAAAACTAAAAGCATGTATGTATTTACCAAAAATAAAAAAAACCAAAAGTGTGTAAAACCAATTGTACCCTTTAAAATGGCACAAAATTACAAATTATGTGTCATCAAAAACTTAGAATCATATATATATATATATATATATATATATATATATATATATATATAATAATATATATATATATGTATCTGTCATTTATCCCTTAGTATTAGATAATAATAATAATAATAATGGGAGTTGTTAGTTAATTAATTAGCAAAGAGAGATCTGGGTAGCAGCTGGGGTCTGAAGAAAGCAAAGAAAAGAATAAGAAAGATGAATATTATGGAAGGCAGAGTCTGATTAGTGTCTGACTCTCAGTTTCAGTGTTCATCATCATCATCTCCTCTACCACCATTTTCAGCATTTTCTTCTAGTTCTTCTTCTTGTTCTGGATCTGGAATCAAAAATTGAAAAGCTATAAATAATTACTCTATGGAAGAAGAAGTACTGTGGAGAGACATCAGCCTCTCTTCTCTCCATCTTCCTTCAAACAGCAACAGCAACAGCAACAACAGCAACAGCGGTGTGGTGAGTCTTGCTCTTGAGGATTTCTCTGTCCAAGACTTCTTGTCTTCTTGCCCTCCACCTCCAAACGCCAAATTACAAAGGCTTACCAAAGGCGGAACGCATACCCGAGTAGCTCCAGTTCAGTGCTGCATTATTGATAATCCTTCCTCCTCAACTACTGTTGTAGAACCACATGATGATGATCAGCTGTTGTTTCCTACTACTTTGTGCATCGAGAAGAAGAGAAACAACCCCGAAAGTGATGACAGCACCGGTGATCACCGCAAGAAACGCCAGATGAAGAACAGAGAATCAGCTGCCAGGTCCAGAGCTAGAAAACAGGTACCTACATACTTATAACTCATCCTCTAACACACACACACATATATATATATATCAGTAATTAATGAAGGAAAGTCAAAATCAGAAATTAATCAATTCAATTCAATTCTTTGATATTAATTGTTTCAACCATTTAACTGATCCCCATGATCAGAATCATCCTTTTTTTTTTTTTTTTTTTTTAATTAACTGGTTTGTTTGTTACATGCTCATGGTGAAATTAGGCTTACACAACTGGTTTAGAGGTTAAAGTTTCTCGATTAACTGAAGAAAATGGTAGGCTCAGAAGACAACTGGAGAAGGTAAACACAAAAAAAGAAGAAGTAATAATTCTTTTTTTTTTTTTTTTACAAGAGAGTTGGTTTTGGTTGGTTGAATGAATCTTAACATTTAGTAATAGTACTGTTTCGCTTTTTTGCATCACCTTTTTCTTTCTTTCTTTCTTTTATTCTTTAAAAAAGAAAAATGTTTTCTCCAGCAGCTCTGTACTGCAGCAGCCACTTCTGCACCGTGTCCGAAGAAGCATACCCTACAGAGAACCCTTACAGCACCATTTTAAGAAAACAAAGAGCGCTCTTCTTCATCAAGAATTATGCAATATACATGAATCCAACTCCTTTTTCTTTTTCTTTTTCTTTTCTTTTCTTTTTTTTTTTTTTTTTTCAATCTTCCATTGTCGTTTATGGGATTGTCCTTTTGTTTAGTGCATGTATTGTTCTCTCTTTCTCTTTCTCTCTCTCTCTTCTTTTTTTTTTTTTTTTTTTTTTTTTTTTACAAAAAGAATAGGACAAAGTATACCAAAAAGCTTTTGAATTTTGGGTAACATGGAAGCAATTGCTTACATCTTTTCTTGTTTTTCTTGTCTCCCTGTGCATGCATGCTAGCACTAGTCAACTTTTTATCCAACCGACGTACGGATCGGATTCATAAACTAATTATAAACCTTCAATTACATACAATCATTAATAATAATAATAATAATAATAAAGACAATAATTGTAATTAATTCCAATATTATTATCATTATTATTTTCAATAAATTCTTTCCAACACTCATTTTCTTGATTCACAAGTTAGAACTCCAACTCAGAGAATTTAGTTTCTGTAGTAGTTTACTGAAATATTCGGTGAAATCCAGACCCGCAAGCCCGTGTTGCGACTATGGGTCGTGACAGTTGGTATCAGAGTGGGCAGGTAGCTAACTCGGACTATGAGAACTAAGTGCTACACTCGAGAGAAGTGAGAGCCACCTCTAGAATCCCGGACATCCACTAGTTGATCTTGAGTTGAGTTCAATTATGTTCGGTTAGGCCTTAGTGAAAACGCTAAGCTTTAAGGGGAGGTAAATGTGATATCCCGTCTTACATCGATAAATAAAGTAAATATATAATAATATATAAAAATAAGCTTAATTACTCATAGTCACATCACGGACCCTCGGATCCGAGTCGTAACAGTAGCACAACTGCTAATCCCCCAAAGGAAAAAGAAAAGAAAAACCTAGAGAAGAAAAATACAAAGGGTCCCATGAACTTGGTAATGATATATATATATATATATATAATATATGCCATGTTATATGTTTGGTCATTTATGGACCACTTTTCTTTTCATTTTTTTGTCATATCACTTAAATTCCTCTTCAATTACAATTTTTCTTTTTCTTTTTTCTTCCTTATGGGTTACTCTATTACTCTTGTTTTTCTCATTCTTAATTATTCTAATTATGAACAAGATAATGTTCTTTTGTTTTTTTTTTTTACTCTACTTGATCATCATCCTCTCCACTTTTTATCTTCGTACCAACTCCATTTATAATATACGACAATTAACTTAAACAATTAATGGATAAACTTACAAAAGCATCATAAATATAATTTTAATTTAATGGTCACAATACACTAATTCGTTGTTAATCCTAACTACTAGCACCTAAATATTACTATTGTACAATATTGAGTAAGATTTTATCTCGGATTTTAGTCATGTATTGCAATTTAGGATTTCTTTCATAAATTTCTTCAAAATTAGTTGATAATGATATCATCTTATAGTGTGTATATATATTCTATATTTCAAATCCCGACTTGGGTATCAAAAAATATTAAATCCTCTGGCCAGCTGTCTCATCCAATGAGGTGCCTACAAATCAACGAACGGAATTAGTCTAAGCGTGGAATGACTGACTGACGTGCCATCGGTGATGAGACCCATGACACGGGTGGATAAACCAACAAGCGTAAATAAAAAAAAAAAATATATATATATATATTATATATATATATATATATATATATATATATATATAGGTAAATTAGCAAATTTGGTTCTTCAACTTATATAATTTTTGAGATTTTGCGACAATTTTTTTTTTTTGTATTATTTGATGCCTTATATAATTTTTGTTATTTCATCTATATCTAAATTTTTTATACAACTTCATTAGTTATCTTAATAATTTTGGTAAATTTCATTTTAACTTATATAATTTTTGAGATTTTATACCTATTTAATTTTTTTTTTACATCTCTTATCTTTATAATTTTGATAAATTTTCATCATTCAACTTATATAATTTTTGTAATTTCATCCCTATTTAAATTTTTTTATACAACTTCATCCCTTATTTTAATCATTCCGTTTAATTGAAGGTCAATTATAGTCAAATCTTATAAATTTATTATAAGGAACCAAATTTGCCGATTTGCCTAAATATATATATATATAGTACAATTCTATGATAAGTAAGTTAGTATAATCAATAATCATTTAGATGATTACCAAAAAAACTTAATAACATAGAATACTAATTAATTTATCTCCGCCTCTATATATATATATATATATATACATCTACCATTAAGTCAATAAGTGACATAGAAAACATACAATTAGTCAAGTGATAATTAGAAATATTTTAATTAATGCAGTGCTATTTTTCCACTCCCAATCACTAAATATGAAAGCATAAAACAAACCAAGCAATAATCTCTAAAATGGAAAAGATATAATTCTAAAATTTTCATAATTCTGGTTATCTATATCTCAATATGTTAATTAATCTTAAATACATATGCATACTTCCGTTATCGTCCAGCGGTTAGGATATCTGGCTTTCACCCAGGAGACCCGGGTTCGATTCCCGGTAACGGAACCTTTTTTCAAAAATTATTTTTGTAATTTTTTGGTCCTTTTATTGGGGTACTCTATGCATATTATGCAAATATGAGGACTAAAACTGCAAAAAGGTTGTTATTTGGGGGGTTTCCCTTCAGAAAAGGAAAATTGACAATCCCTCCACTGTATCAGTGGCATTGACGATTTTGTACCCACCACTAAACCCTTCAAGTTCCGTCGCCCCTTTCCGCCGTCTACCACCATTCCTTCCCTTTCCTCTTCTAGGGAAAACCCAGCAGTTCTTTAGTCCTTCCCTATCTTTACCAAAATTGTTGTTCGTGGCCGCGTTTTTCTGGCGCAGCAAAATCTGGATCCTTGACGATCTTCCTGAGGTAAATGATATTGTTTTTATATTTAGGTCAAGTTGATGTTGTTGTTTTTTTATTTTATTTTATATATCTATACCTTTATCTTTATAGTTTAATCGTATTCTCTGAAAATCCTGATCAGGAATCTCGAAATGATGTTGAATAATTTAGTTGTAGCGAAATGATATGCATTTCAAGCTTTAATTATTTGAATGCTTACTTTTTCGGTGTTGATTTTTCATATTTGTTCTTCGTGGGTTTGGCATTTGTTGAGTGTTGCGTTTTTTTAATATTAAATAATAAAGAGAAATAATGTTCACTGATAAAGATAGGTTACCGGAAGTTATTTTCAAGAAAGTAATTTGTATGGAGCAACTCCAACAGTTGCAGTGTTCATTCAACTGTTCTTCAACAGCTGCGAATGTTGTGCATAACTCTGTAGTATGGATTATGGAGTTATGTTGGGGGGCTTCTGATTTTTTTTTTTTTTTGATGAATAGGGGGGCTTCTGAAATTGAGTTTAAGATGAGGCTTGTAAATTTTGATTTACGTTGATGATATTGAAACTAATTTCATTCGGATGATTTTAGTAAGCTTCAATTCTCACACTTCAGTGACTGTCATGTCTGTTCCCGGAGAAGGAAAAATATTTTGCTTCTCTCTTATATATAAAATAACTCTTGGGGCATACCTTTACCATGTTTCTCTTTTTTATTATTTTATTATTTTATTTTTTATTATTTTATTTTCCCCTTCTTCTTATTGCTCACTGTGCATGTCTTGGATAGTAGGTGTTTTGATGGGGAGTAGAAAATGAGATTTGGACTTCATATGTTCTTGTAATATGCAATTATCTTATTGTTCTGGAGAAGGGAAGCCACAACAATGTCTGATCAAAATGCTTGAACTTATACTATGGTCCTTGCGTTGTCCTCATAGCCCTTGACCATCAATGTAATATGATCATGTACTGCAATTTTAACTACTTTTGCTTGCATCTCATAAGAGTTTGAGAATTGTTTTATTTTATCATTTTAGGGCTCATGGCAGGAAAAGCTGTGCAATCAGTGGCAAAAGCTGTTGGGGAATACCAATATCCATGGCGAGAGAAGTTAGCAAAATACAGTAATGAGTTGTCAAAGGGTGTTTGGGGTTACTGGGAGCTTGGAGCATGGAAACCTCTTGGCATCAGTGCCCGCCGTCGTGCTAGAATTCGAAAAGAGGTTCTTCTAGCTGGAGAAGATTGGGCATATGATCCAGAAAGGAAAGAGATGAGAACCAAACGTAAAGGTCATAAAGTTGATAGAATAGCTGCAGAAAAGAGAGAAAATACTGCTGCATTGATGAAGAAGATGCCTGCCATGTTAGCAGATTATAGGAAGAGGAGATGGGAGAGGAAGATGAAAGCAGAAGATGATGCTGCTAGGAAAGCAGTGCAAGAATAAGTCCATTATTCTATTCTCAATCACAAAGATGTTTCCATTGATACATGTTATGTATTATTGTCTTTTTTCTATCATCAGTTGCACCAACCATGACATTCAAATTAGCAGTTAAACATACTTTTTTTGCCTATAAATAATCTCGTGTGCTTTAGAGTAGAAGAGAACAGGTGGAATTGTTATTCACAAAAAGAAAAGGAGCTGAAGCTTATGAGTAGCTATCTGCTGCGGCATTTTTCATTTCAGTTTGAAGTTTGCTGCCACTGAGCAATGGTGTACCTGCCTCTATTATCTCACAGCTGAAAGGTACAATGGTTTTTTGGTGTGTGTGTGTTTTTTCCCTCTTGCAGTACGGAAAATCTTCAATGGTTCCTAACACTATGGATGACACCTTTATGCAAGATCAATATTTAGATTAATTTTTATTGGAGTTAGATAATTTTTTTTGCAAAAGAAAAGGTAAAAGACTGCATACATGAGTAAGAGATTGAGCCTAACCTCACTTTTTTTTTGGTGTATTACCAATGTTTGTTGGGAAAAGAGTGCATTACCAATGTTTAGAGGGACTTTTTTTTTTTTTTTTTGGCTATTTAACGGCTCTTGAATCTACAAGTGGATGTATGTTCACTTACAATAATTTCGAACGAACATAGAGAAAAGATATTTTTTGTTTTGTTTACCAATCAATTACTTCAGAGGATCTGGATGCAGGGGCACTTAGCATTTTCTGTTCTAGGGGAAAACCAAGGCATTTGGCTACTCCAGATTGCTGATTCTTCTCCTCATCATTCTCCTGCTTCCGAACTGTTGGTAATCAAGATGGTGATGACTTGCAAAGTCTAACACACCGTCAGGTATTCAACCCAAGGTAAGGGTTATCTCGACTTGAGTGAGGTTATGAGTTTGAACTAATATATCTCAACTCTAATGCATAGATGAGTTGGTAAAGGGTTCTTTCGACTTAAGTGAGGTTATGAATTTATACTCATATTCACATATATTCAACATTAAGGCACAAATAATCTCTTGGTTTAACACAATGAGAAAGTTGAATTGTGAATATTACACGAGATCGATAGTTTGACACTTCACTGTAAGGCCTAAGTAAGAGTCATGATGAAACTTTCTCCCGAGTAAGAGTTGGATACTGTAGGCACAATCTAGTCGAGTATTAATTAATTAGAGTTGTGATCTCTTCGAAAATTAAATGGTCTAAAAAAACACTTTTAAAGCTTCTGAGCATGAAACACCCTAATATATAGTCAATTAATGTGTTTAAAAAAGTCCTATTAACCTTTCTTTCTTTTTTTTTTTTTTTTTTTTTTTTTTAAGTATTAATATTTATATCTTTTACAATTTTTAAAAAATATAATTTAAATATGTAATTTATCTTAAACTCAAACTAGCTTATAAGTTAAATGAGTTGGAAAGCTAATAATGTTTAAATTATATGAACACATAATAAAAAGAAATTCCACAAAATTAACATTAATTAAGAATATTCAAAGAGTGTGTTGTGGTCGAGTGGTCAGCAATTACACTTCATGCCCAAAGGGCGGGAGTTCGATACCCAACTCAGTCATAATGTTGCCAGATCCGGGTGTGTTTAAAAATTAATCAAACATCATATGCTCCATTAAGTTTGATTTGACAATATTAAAAAATTAATTAAACCAAACCTAAATATTTCATACTTTAATTCGATTATATCTAATTAATATTCATTATTAATTCAAAATATTTTTTTGTGGGCTCAGTGATACAAATTGCATTAAAGACTTGTTAAAAAAGTAGAGTTTTGCTGCTTTTCAAAAATGGGATAAGTGAAGTGCATCAGCAAAAAAAAAAGATAAGATTTTTATATACTAACAGTTGAGAAATTTGAAATTAGGTGGAACTCAAATGAGAGAAATCTGCACTTTCAGATCGTGGGAAAACCAAGAACCCACTATTAGCAGCGTTATTTCATCAAGAATCACTACACACGTTTTTGCAAGTAAATTATTATAGCTAGATTTAGTATTAATGCCATTAATTAAATATTTGTATGAACAGCATGTTGTTACGTGCTCGTGCCAGAAAGCACATATACATACATATATATATATATATATATATATATATATATATATATATATATTATATATATATATATATATGTGGAGGGAGAAGTGGAATGATATTATTTTAGATTCAGTGTTCTTCCATCATCTAATTTTAACCAGAAAATGCTGGTCTTATCTGAGACATTAGAATGACAATAAAGAATTGACCTTGGCAATATGGACTTTGTAATGGCAGTGGTGCACGCACTAGTAAAAGATAAAAATGAGTTTTGACGTTATTTTTCTTTCTCCATTAGTGGGGAGGTGGGTTCTTCCTTCATGTCTTGTTCATTTTTAGTGGATGCCCGAGAGTTCAAATTCTGACTATTGAAATTTAATTTGGATTGTTGTTAAAAATTTGTGTTGGTTTGATTTGTATCCACGTGTTAGGCCTTAGTTATAAAATTTGTCATTGGCTCACTAGTGTGAAGGAGAGTGTTAAAATAATAAATTTAAATTCACTCTATTACTTTAAACTTTTAGAATATATAAACTCTCGAACAAAAATATAAGTATAGATTGACTATTATTCGAAGAGAAAAACATATCTTTGCACAAAGAATTTAGATTACAAAACTTTTGTGGCTACGTGAAAGATCCTATTGATGATAGGATCTGGAACGGTTCACATGGATCGTTGTGAGACTAAATTAATGATAACAAAGGAAATCATTCATGCTTTGGGCACTTGTACTGTTCTTTTTGTTGGCCCCACAATTAGGGAATGGAGTTTGCCAGAGTTATTTTTTCTTTTCATTCCAATTTTTCATCGTTGTGTTAAGAGAATAAATTTAAATCTATTATATTAGCTTGAATTTTTAAAGTATGTGACAATTTATCATTCTTTAATATTGTATCAAAATCAGATTGAAAAGGTTCCTAATCATGTCAGTCACAACGAAAGTTTGTAGGTTCATAATATGATTACTGGTATCCACTATCAACTAATTGATATTATTTTCGTGGTATTAAAAAAGTTATTTCTAAAAAGAATCAATACTTAGATCCATGTCTATATCCCATGTCACATTTTTACATACTTATGATACTTGGACGAGGTATGACATTCATCATCTTAATGCCCAATGTTCCTGTTAGGGTTCAATTAAATATAATTGGTTTAACTTCAAGATCAACCAATAGACGTTCAAGACTCTAGAGGTGGATTTCACCTATATGGTGTACCACTTAACTCCCATAGTTGGAATTAGTTATTATTCTAATTCTAACTTTTACAACCTAGATATGCGAGACCCATAATTGCGTCACAGGCTCATGTCGTGACAATTGCTATCATAGCGGGTAGCTAGTCTAAACTATACAAGTTAAGTGTTACACCACATGAGTAGGATGAGTTACCTTTAGAATCTTAAACGTCCACTAATTGATCTTACGTTTAGGCCAATTATGTTCATTTGAGCCTTAATGAGGACGCTAGATCTTAAGGAGGTGAATGTGGTACACTTATATACTAAGTAGTCCACTGAGTATAATCAGACTCATAATTCTCATATACCAATCAATTCTAACAAAAAAATATTATTTATTTTTATAAATCACATATATTTTTTGATAGTCCAACACATAGAGTGAATTTGATGGCTCACAAGCCCAACGCTTTTTGTTTTCTTCTTCTTCTTCCTTGCGTGCTTGTTTCAGTTGGAGGAACCAAGACTATTCAAGCTGAAAATCAAGTAAATGATTAGTATTAAAAAATAAAAAAAACTCAAAATTTTTTGTACATCTTTTTATAAAAGTTGCTATATATATATATATATATTATTAAAATGACAAATTTTTATGCATACACATAGTTATGCATCTATTTATAAATCTTGTAAATATATTTATAATATATCTCAAATTAGAAATCTTAATTTTAATTATCCTTGTTCCTAACATATACATTTAAAACAAATTTTATTTTCTTTATTCCGTAGAGCATGATTCAAACTTATAAACTCACGGTTATAGTTGAAACTATGAACTACTTCTTCTGTTTGCCATAAAAAAGAAAAAAGAAACTCTTGTTAGTGATTATGAAACCTTCCCATCTAACTTGATTATGAGAGTTCAGATCAGCTGTTAGCTAAAGTTGTGCAGCAATGTCCCAAGAAATGGCCCAAAAAAGGGGAAATAAAAGAAAAAAAGAAAAGGGTTGAGAGTTAGAAAGTATAGTAACAAGTCATTATTACTAATGGTACGTCCATCGCCATCACCAGCACCACCATCACCAAGTTCTCAGCAAGGTTTTCTTCTGGTTTGTTTAGTGGAGAGAAGACTAGTTTTAGGTGAGTATTGCCGCACTTTGAGTGGATATTATATTAGTAGCCGACCATGTATTCTGCAGTGCCCACACGCGTGGATGCAACAATACTTCAATTACGTAGCTTCACTCGGATCGACTCATCAATTCCTTTTTTTGGTAAGTGAGTCATCAATTCCGTTTCAATACTTTCAACCCACACTAATTTTGGTTGAAACTTGATTATTAATATTATTATTATTATTATTATTATTATTTTTCTTCTAAATGATTACAAATTATGAGAGAATATTTTAAACTAAATTCACATTCGGACTAATCGTCTTTTGAGCCGGAAGAAACTTTGACTTCAAATTTTAAACTATTACATACGTGCGCATGGTTCAAATTCCAACCTCACTAAAGTTAGAGCGCTCCTTACCAACTTACATCTCATGAGATTAAAACTTGATAATTTATCTTTTTTAATTTTTTTTTTTTAATTTGAGAAAAATAAAGTTATTTAATATAAAATATCTTAAAAGAATAAAAATTATAAAAATCTAATATCAATAATAATTGTATAAGCTAATAAACAATTTTTTTTTATCACATATATTTATTTGAGTCATAAATTCAAGTTATTCTCGCACATATAAATATTGACCAATAGCCTCTAATACCGTTATTGATAATACAACTAAATACTATGGATGTAACACATTCAATCTCTCACATAAGGTCGAAAATTCGTTTCTATGTTGAAGTAATCGTGTTTGGTTACATAAGGTATTTAGATGAGATAGATTAAATCTGAAATCATTTATTTAATAATCATATTTAAAATAATTTCAACTGAATCAACTTATTTAATAATCATGTCAATCTAACCCATATATTTACATATTTTTAATCATCTAATCCTGATCAAACCTAAATATCCAAAACCATTCAAAACATCAATCAAATATCATATTTTTCTAAAAATTTTAAATAAAAAAAACTATACAAGAGTCATTCATTTAAATAAATTTTGTCTTTATTTTTTTTAAAAAAACAATAATAATAAAGTAAAAATGTTAAAATTTATTATTATTGAATTATATGAGTTCAATACTTTCATAATTTTAAATATGTCAACTCATAAACTGCAAACTTTGCTAATATTATATTGAATTTTCGAATTGAGTCCAATTTTGTGGCTCTTCCCACGGGTCCACGTCACAAGTACAAAGTTGAATTGAGGCCAAGCTTGCCATTCTTGGCTCTTTATAAACCAAGTTGAATTGTTGTAACATTTCACGAGTTCTAAGTAATAGTGCAAATATGAAGTGCTTTCCTCTGTATCTCTGCTCCTTTCTTTTTCTAATTATAGTAGAAGCTAAGACACCTCAAGTTCAAAGAGATGGCATTTACGTTGTCTACATGGGAGCTGCAGCTCCAAACAACAATAATCACAATCAGCTCGTAGGCTCCTTAGTAAGAAGGTTAACTTTAAATTTAAAATAGACCATATGAACCCTAAATTTATTACAAATAAATAACAAGAAAAAGAAAAAAAGCATGCATGTTTTTTATAGGAATAATCATCACATTGTTTGATCGATGTTTCAGGAAAAAGAACGCATTGGTTCACCAATACAACAAGGGTTTCAGTGGATTTGCAGCTCGTCTATCAGCAGAAGAGGCTCGATCAATTGCTCATACGCCTGGTGTCGTGTCAATTTTTCCTGACCCAATCATACAACTCCACACTACTCATTCATGGGATTTCTTGAAGTACCAAACTGATGTAGAAATTGATGGGAAACCAACCTCAGATTCCACTTCAACTGGAGCTGACACAATAATTGGCATCTTGGACACTGGTAAGATCACTAACAAACAAAAATGATTAGTCACTACTATCGGGATAGATACCCAAATAATTACTGTTTGTGTAATGCATGTTTCAGGTATATGGCCTGAAGCAAAGAGTTTTGACGATAAGGATATGGGTCCAATTCCATCCCGATGGAAAGGTGCATGCATGGAAGGCTATAATTTTACTGTTTCCAATTGCAACAAGAAACTGATAGGAGCTAGGTATTATGAAGACCCTGATCCTTCAGAAAGAGACCTGAATTCCCCGAGGGACCAAAATGGTCATGGAACTCATGTGGCTTCCACAGCAGCAGGGACCCCAGTAGAAGGAGCATCCTATCTTGGCCTAGCTGAAGGCGTCGCCAAGGGCGGTTCACCGGGGTCCAGGATTGCCATGTACCGTGTCTGTACACTCAACGGATGTCGTGGATCGGCTATCCTGAAAGCTTTTGACGATGCTATAGCAGACAGGGTTGATGTGCTTTCACTATCACTGGGTTCATCTCCTGGCTTCGATACAGATTTTTCAACTGATCCAATTTCTATTGGAGCTTTTCATGCTGTCGAAAATGGCATAATTGTAGCATGCTCGGCTGGGAATGATGGCCCTGACCCCAAAACAGTTGTTAATACTGCTCCTTGGATACTTACTGTCGCTGCCACCACCATTGACCGCCAGTTCGAGTCAGATGTTGTATTGGGTGGAAACAAAGTGATAAAGGTAATCATCAACTTCCTTCCTTCATAATTGGATCTCTGCAGTACTGATTACTTTATAATAATATCTTATTTTAAACAATTATACCATGTTTAACAAATCTTCAACCGAATCTCAGGGCGGAGGCATAAATTTTGGTAAGATTGAGAAATCCCCCGTGTATCCAATGATCTCTGGCATTTCGGCCAAAGATGATTCTGCAAGCGCCACAGAAGATGCAGCCAGGTGAAGCAATATTACTAACATTATTTTATTACCTCCCCAAGAAATCTTCTTTTTATATATTTTTTCTGACTTGAAACTTGCTCTTCAGAAACTGTGTCCCAGGTTCATTAGTTGCAGACAAAGTAAAGGGAAAGATAATTGTCTGTGACAATAGTGATGGTGAATATTCAGTGACAGAGAAGGCTGAGATGATAATTAAAACCCAGCTTGGTTCTGGAGTAGTAATAATTGACGAAGAGGCAATTAGTGTGGCTTCAAACTATGGGTCTTCTCCGGTAGCTGCAGTCACAAAAAAGGACGCTGACCTAATTCTCTCCTACATTAACACAACCAAGAATCCAGTAGCCACTGTTTTAGCAACCAAAACGGTTACCAAATACAAGCCAGCTCCAGCAATTGCTTACTTCTCAGCAAGAGGTCCAACAATATCAAACATAAACCTTCTCAAGGTTAAAAAAAAAAATACTAATGTCATATCATCTTCATTTACTAGCAGTTTTAGGGTGATTGGTATTCAAGGACAGAAAGAAAAACTAACTCAAAACTCAACTGCAGCCTGACATTGCAGCACCTGGGGTGGCCATTCTTGCAGCATGGCCTGGAAATGGTACAACAGATGCGGACAGCCGACAATTCCATGTGCTATCAGGGACCTCAATGTCTTGCCCTCATGTATCTGCAGTTGCTGCAACAGTAAAATCCCAGAATCCCACCTTTAGCCCATCTGCAATCAGATCAGCCATCATGACCACAGGTTTTGAAAATAAAAAAGTTCTGCCTTATTGTTTAGCCTCAGAAATACTGCAATTTAACTCAGTACTGTTCAACTGCAGCAATTCAAACAAATAATATGAAGGCCCCAATAACGACATCTTCTGGGTCACCAGCAACACCTTATGATCTTGGTGCAGGGGAGATTAGCACGACTGCTTCATTACAACCAGGGCTTGTTTATGAAACTGAAACTCGAGAATATTTGCAGTTCCTCTGCAACATCGGCTATGACATTAAGAAGATAAAACTCATAGCATCATCTGTTCCTGATCACTTTACTTGTGCACATAACTCAAGCATAAACCTAATCTCCAATATGAACTATCCTTCAATAGCAGTCTCCAACATCACACAGAAAGAAAGCAAGAAAGTTATCAGAACTGTAACAAATGTTGGTCAAGATGAATCAGTTTACACGGCAAATGTAGTTGCACCAACAGGATTGGAAGTTCAAGTGAATCCAAACAAATTGCAATTCACAAAAAGCAACAAGAAGCTAAGCTATGAAGTGACTTTCAAGCTCACTAGTTCATCAACTGGAGGTGATATATTTGGGTCAATTACATGGACCAACGGAAAGTATAAAGTCCGAAGTCCTTTTGTTGTGAGCTAAAGCTTTGTACCCTCTCACGACAAGCACTAGACTCACTCTTGTATTGTATTACTAGTAAATTTAATGCAAGTACAACATCAACTAATTGCTTTGCACTCTACCTGGAAATTGAGAACATTCAGACCAGGCTAGATGCAATCTCAAGATTTAAGTCATGTACTGCATATTCTGATTATAAAGGTTAGTCTTCATCCAATTTATTTCCAGAATTTTCAATGCTAAAAGCAAGTTGAATGATCCTAACAGGTTTAATCATTTTAAATATACAGTCCTTTTTTGGCATGAGTTTGTCTTCTTATCTAGTCTAGCTGGGCAACTGAATCATTTCTGATTTCATTTTAATTCTTGAGGGAGAGAATTCCTCTCCATTAGCAAGTTTAACAATGGAAAATACAGAATTGTTGGGACACAACAAATACTAATGAAAGGAGAAGGTACATCATAAAGCAATCAGAGGGCAGTCAATTCTCAGCTAATTAAAAATTAATTGCAGTGAAGTGTAAACCAATACACAACTTCGGATCTGATGAACCAGAAAATCTCGATTTGCATTTACATGGTGCAACCTCAAAGTTCTCAACAAATAGATGAACTTCAGGTCCCAGAAGTCATTGATATGGCATAAATGTGCCATCCTCTGAAAGGAAAAACTATAGAATATGATTCACAAAGAAGGGCAAAAAAAAAAGAAAAGAAAATGCACACGCATATGCAGTGAAAAATTATATTTGCAAGAAGTAGGATCTCGTAAAATATCTCAAAAATTAATCAGAGGGACCAACTAGACTGCAGCATCAAGGCAGGAAATCGGGAACTTCCATCAGCTAAGTACAAAACAGCTGGCTTCAATCTAAATTTCTTACCAATATTGACATTTAGATATGCTTCAACCTGAAAATGATCCCAACTTCTTGGACCTTGGACCAAACCACCCATGCTCAAGCCCCACCCAAAATCATTTTCAGGGGTATCAGACACATTAAGAGCCCACTGTAGATACTTAGCATTCGATTGCTTCATTTCAATCCAACCACTAATTCTTGTACTCTCATCAAGTTCTGATTCCAGCATCATTGCAATAGATCCATCCATCAGATTTTCCCTTTCCAATATAGCAACCTCTGGACTGTCTTCCTCCACAGATGACTCAGAAAATTTACGCTGCTTCAGGATACCAACAGGCAGGGTCATAGCTCCAAGACTCACCCTTTGATTTGAAAACTTTGGCACTTTATGCACCCCAAAAATAGAGAACTTTGTACTGTGTGATAGTTGATAGACAACTTGACCAAAGGTGCTGAAGCAATGCATAATTCTGGCAGAATTGGTAAGAAATATTGGCCTGGAAACAAACTGAGCTAATGAGGCAACCACATTTGATTTTCTTACCATTATACCAAGAGAACTGCCATTATTTTGACTGAGGAGCGGTGGTCCAAAAGCTGAATATTGGGTGAGGCCCTTTTCCTAACAAAAAAAAAAAAAAAAAAAAAAGCACCATGTCGTTATTTGTTGTACCCTTATGAGGTCTCTTCCTCTAATACACTTTAGTTGAGGATGATTTATATCTCATACACCGAATAACCAACAGAAAATCTTGATAATCAGATAAAATTTACACTCCTTGCTGAAATTTTCTCTAAGTGCACACATCATGTTGGAATGTGAAGCAAAAGAAGACCTTACACTGACATGAATTTCCAGACGAAGTTTACCTTATGAGAAGTACTTGTAGCAATCCCAACATCTCTGCATTGTCCACCCACAGGAATAGCAACCGCTGAGAACCAATGATTAATATTTGCCACATAAAGAATCTTAGCTAATGACAGTGCACTTCCAAAAACATCTTCTTGGCTCTTCTCACCAGCCACAAACTCCGCAACAAGTACATCTTTATTTCGAATGGTAGATTGGAAAACAAACTTTAAATCAACACCAGTTCTAATACCTGCTGTCTGAATTGTGTCACAATGTTGCGGACCAATGGTATCCATCATCAACAATGCCCCAACCACATCAACCTCTCCGCTAAAATGGGCCTTAGCTACTTGGTATGGACTTCCTTTTGAGTCTTTATAAAAAGAAAGCATCTTCTCCACCTTTTCTTGTCTGTCCCGTAGTTTCATAATGTCTGAAAATGCTTCCCTTTGCAACCGCTTCAAGATATCAATCTGAAAATCATGGCATTGCAAGAGTTGTAAAGCCCCATCATACAGCATGTAGCTACCTATGGAAGCACAAATCAGGTCAAATACAAGTATGCCATGGAACAATGTCCTGTTACAGACTTAGGACCCACAAATGATAATCCCATGCACGCTTCCACTGCTAGCCATTGAAATTCTATATTTTCCCAGCATTCAGCCACACGTGTAAAAGCATCCCCAGCAGATTATTTTTATAAAAAAAAAAAAAAAAAAAAAAAAAAAAAAAAAAAAACAGGCAGATATAGCATATTTTTATGAAAACTCCTTATGGAACAAATTCAATTTTTTGCAGAAAAATAGAAAATAAAAAATAAAATCCTCTTTTAAGGAAAAATGCAACAGCATACTTTACATGAGATAATTTTGAAGCGCAGAAATAATACAGAATAGAACCCCCAATTTTTAATATAGAATCAGAATGAGTACCGGATTCCGGCGACTGAACTTTTCTGGCCAGTGAAGGATGCCTAAGGCAAATTCTTGGGTGGACTTAGCTATGTCTTTCAATTTATCCGTCACTGAAGCTCCTTCTCGCTCCATTTCAATCTCTCGAACCCTAATTACTTGGAAAGCGGCACCGATTTAAATTGAGCAGATGAAATAGGCTAGGGTGGGAGACCGGAGTAGAAGGTCAAATTCAAGAAATATCACATTTCATTTTTAACATTCTGGGTGACCTTCCAACTTTTATCTCTAAATAATAGGATATATTGCTCAATTTAATTTTACATGTTTTAACTTTTTCATAAAATCAATTATTCATTTCTTCTTTTTTTTTTTTTTTTTTTGGTTTGGTAATCAATTATTCATTTCTTAAATCACAAAAACAGTTGATTTTAAAAAATTTGTGAAAAAAAACATTATTTTTCTTAGGTTAAAAAAGTTTAGAATGATTAGTGAATTTCATCTCAAACAAATTTATATTTTGCAAGTTCAGTTCTAAAAAATATATATATATTTTTAATTTTAAAGTCTCAAACTTTTTACTTAAGAAAAATAAGGTTTTTTTCACAACTTTTGTCAAAGTTTTTAAAAATTTAACCGTTTATGTGATTTACTGAATAGAAGAAAAAGAGGAATCAAGTCATTTTACATGAAATATATTTTTATATATATTTTTTCACCCTTTCGGTAATATTTCGTGAATAAGTGTTGCAACCCTTCTTTAATCTAAATTTATAGATATTTCATATAAAATAATTTAATTATCTTTTTTTAATCAACTAAAATTATAAAAATAGTTAAATTTTTTTAAAAAAATTGATGAAAAAAATAGTTACACTGAGCTCCTATGTAGGCCCCTCAGCGAGCAAAAGTTGTTTGGATTTGTTGGGTGTTTGTTTGTATGTCTATGCAGTCCTCAGTCTAAATCACTATCCTTCTTGGTGGTGGCAAAAGGGGTGTGTTTACTAGACTGGGCCATCTGCTGCAACTGTAGGAAGAAGAAACGAGGGTGGCAAGACATGTCCTATAGAAGGGTGCATGAGGATGACAATTGCATTGTATTACTAGATTTATAGTTGTGTCCTAGTCTTGGAGGCACTTAAATTTTGACTGGAGCATGCCAATGTCAATGGTAGTTGGTGTCACGAGGTGTCTCTCCCAGCACGGCCACCAGAAGCCAACACCCGACAACACACTCAATGGGTCAAGCGTAATGCCTTGACCCTTATGCGGAAACAAGCTATTATCAAAGATAATAAACACACCAACACTTACGAGAATCAATCTCAACATTTATATTAACAAATAAAAGGAATACACATAAAGAGCCAGCCCATGCACAAGGACTGCTCGGCCAACACAAGGCCAATGATAGAATACAATCCACTCGACTATTCTATCACTCACGACTGCCTATCTATAGCACAATCGTATGTCAACACAACACACTGTTGACTCACAATGCACAACTCATGCGCACTGTCACGCACACAACTCTGGCTACTCCATTGCCTCTCGTGTGTACCTGCTTGCCTCTCGTGTCAACTCTCTGCCCATGCTCCATACATGCCGCCCCTATTTATAATAATAACTAGGGTTGGCAGAGAACACATGGGCTAAGCCCATCTTCGGTCTTTCCCGACATAATAGGAGTCCTACTCAAACTAGGACTTCTAATCCCACAAGGACACTAACTCATGCCACCGCCTTGTGCCACCTTTGCCGGCCCACCAAACCCAGACGCACATTCGGCCCACTCCGCATCTTTCGGTCCTTCTTATATAAGTCCAGCATCCAACTGGAACCCCGGGCACACATCTGCGCCGCTACTGTCCCACACCTGCCGGGACTGTCCCACGCCCGGGGACGAAGGGTCTTACATACCTCAGCCACTTAGAGGCATCGACGTCCCCGTCGATCTCTGCTGCCTCCAATAGTTAGCAATGTGATCCTCAAACTGCCACAAAGTAACGTCTCTTTCCCACGTAACATCAATCTCGGCTTCACCCTTCCAATGCACAAGGAAGTCTGTTCTCCGAATTTTCTTACTCTGCCCCATTGTCCTATGGTCCAGAATTTTCTCCACGAGTTTATCAAACTATTTTCGGATCACTGGTGGTGCTCTCTGTGATTTCTGCCTTTCACTTTCAAATTCATCCTTGTTAAACTTTTTCAAATAGCTAACATGGAAAGTGGGATGAATTTTCAACCTTGTCGGGTAGCCTAAGTCTGTAAGCTACACGACCAACTTTCTTCAACACTTCGAAGGGTCCATCATATTGCGGTATCAACCCACGATGAACAGCCTTCCGACTGATCTTCTTCCCGATCTGCGGTGTCAATTTCAGCAACACTAGGTCACCTACTTCAAACTGCACATCCCGCCTATGTCGATCAGCATACTTCTTCATCCTTTTATGAGCCAATTCCAAACTATCCCTTGCCTCGGCAATCGGTTCATGCTTTGCCTTAGCAAACCTTTGTGTCGTTGGACACGTTCCAACACCGGGCACAACCAACGTCAAGTCCTGTGGGGTCGTCGGTTGCTTGCCCATTCACCAACTCAAAGGGGCTCATCTTCGTTGCAGAAGATCGATGAAGATTGTAACGGAACCGAGTCGCGTCTAGAAGATCCACCCAATTCTTCCGGCTCGCTGTCACATAGTGTCCTAAGTATTCTTCCAACAATGCATTAATCCTCTCCGTCTGACCATCAGTCCGAGGATGATTTGCCGTTGAGAACTTCGGTTCGGATCCTAACAGTCCAAACAATGCTACCCAAAAACGACCAGTAAATCGTGCATCCCTATCACTAACTATGTCCCTTGGTATGCCAAAATATTTTACAACATGCTTGAAAAATAACTCAGCCGCTACATCAGCTGGACACGACGAAGGGGCAGGGACAAATATTGCATACTTAGAAAATCAATCAACTATTACAAAAATAGAAGACATATCATTCACCTTTGGCAAACCAGAGATGAAATCCATTGATATACTCTGCCATGGTCCCTCGGGAATAGGCAATGGTTGCAACAAACCAGGTTCCCTTATTCGCTCCACCTTGTCCTGTTGGCACACTAGACACGTCCGAACATAGGCCTCTATGTCATCCTCCATGCGCGGCCAATAGAATCGTCTAGCCAACAACGATCTAGTCCTTTCTACGCCAGGATAACCAGCCCATAATGAGTCATGTGCCTCCTTAAGCAACATCCGCCTCAATTCTCCGCTAGGGACATACACTCGTCCACCTTTGGCATACAACATGCCATCATCGAGCCAATATCTTCTCGCAGTGCCATCCTGCACTAAAGACATTAGTTTTTGATAAATAGGGTCGTTAGGAGCATACTCACGTATTTTTGCCACGAATTCCGACTCCACCATCGAAATCGTAGCGAGGGTCATGCACAAGGCCCTCCTGCTCAATGCATCGGCCACCAAGTTGTTCTTCCCTGGCCTATGCACCCACTCAAAATCAAATTCCGCCAAGAACTCTTGCCATCGAGCTTGCTTCGCGGACAACTTCTTCCGTGTCTTGAAGTAAGTATTTGCCACATTGTCCATCACCATTGTGAAGGAAGAACCCAAGAGGTAGTGTCTCCAAATCGTAAGGCAATGAATCACAGCCGTCATCTCCTTCTCATGGATAGAATAACGCTGCTCACATTCCTTTAACTTGCGACTCTCAAATACCAAAGGATGATTCCCTTGCATTAACACGCCACCAATTGCACGATCCGAGGCATCCGTGTGTACTTCAAAGGGCAACTCAAAGTCCGGCAACTGCAGCACAGGGGCTGTCATCACCGCATCCTTGAGTTTCCGGAATGGCTCCGCACACTCCTTGCTCCATAGCCAACTCACACCCTTTTTCAATAGGTCGGTCGGAGGACTTGCCACACTTGCATACCCACCAATGAATCGTCAATAGTAGTTGGCCAATCCCAAAAACGATCTCAACTCCGCCATTGTTGTCGGGGCGGACCAGCTTTCAATTGCCTCCACCTTTCGAGGATCCATCTTCACCGACCCATGGCTAATAATATGCCCAAGGAACTTGATTTCCTTTTTACAGAATTCACATTTTCCCTCTTTACATAGAGCACATATTCCCTC
>JAHSUH010001224.1:0-18447 GCA_025388415.1 Cynanchum wilfordii | reverse complement strand
AAAAAAAGTCTTTTGATACTGCCGAGGCAGAGAGAGAGAAAAAAATAATAAAAATAAAAAGTTCTCTTTTTAGACCGCCATGTGAGTTGTTTTTGAAAGAGGTGAAAATGAATCTATCAAGGTTGACAAGTTCAAATAAAAAAATTTCCGATGGAGACACCCTTTTATAGACTTAAAAAGTCTAGGAAGTATCCTACTATAACTCAAATTTGAACATAATATATTTTATATATGTATACGTATTATATATATATATATATACATATATATTATCTTCATATAAATTTGAATTTGAATCATATTTATCTTGAGTTAAATTAAAATAAACTCAAATAATTGATTCAAATCTTATATCTATCTATATCTAAAATTGATATGATATATATATCTCCAAGATTTTTGGAACTTATTCCCGATACAAATTCTTCAATCTCGGGAACAAGTCCCAAAAAGGGGCAATTTGTAGATATATAAATATTATTTATATATTTAAATAATAAAATATTATTTATATATTTTAAATATATATATATTTAATATTTATATATTTTATATATTAAGATATTAAAAGATTTTACCTCCGATTATCACTCACTCTATCTATAAATAGAGGGCAAATTTCGTCAAGAAAAGTTTATACACACTCTCACAACGATCATAACTGAACAACGACGCGTATACAACATCATAGACCTCTCATTCTTCAAGGCTCGTTCATGATTTACAAGAATGTACTCGATCCACTCCCCAGTAATTTTTTGTGTAACATACCTCACCAAAGTTGGATGAATGAACAGGCCATGATGACTTGTCCGTATTTGTAGTACCAAAGGGAAGTGAAAACTCTCGCGATTGTGAATCCGCTTTATGACTAGTAGATGACAACAAACTTACCACTTGAGGAGGGGATGAAGAATGAACATTACGAGTCGCGGTAGATGACCAATTGGTGATACGGTGGTAGCTTGCGACTCCTTGGGACGTAGGTGCGAATGGACCAAATCCAGCCTCATGTACTTCTAAGTTTAAAGATTTGATTTGAGACCCATTGCGACGATCAAGAATGACGATATGTTTGTAAGGTTCGTCAGCATCCTTAATATCCATAATCTGGAAAAAAAAAAAAAAGTCTTTTGATACGCTGGGAAGAGAGAGAAAAAAAAATAATAAAAATAAAAAGTTCTCTTTTAGACCGCCATGTGAGTTGTTTTTGAAAGAGGTGAAAATGAATCTATCAAGGTTGACAAGTTCCGAATAAAAAAATTTCTGATGGAGACACCCTTTTATAGACTTAAAAAGTCTAGGAAGTATCCTACTATAACTCAAATTTGAACATAATATATTTTATATATGTATACGTATTATATATATATATATATACATATATATTATCTTCATATAAATTTGAATTTGAATCATATTTATCTTGAGTTAAATTAAAATAAACTCAAATAATTGATTCAAATCTTATATCTATCTATATCTAAAATTGATATGATATATATATCTCCAAGATTTTTGGAACTTATTCCCGATACAAATTCTTCAATCTCGGGAACAAGTCCCAAAAAGGGGCAATTTGTAGATATATAAATATTATTTATATATTTAAATAATAAAATATTATTTATATATTTTAAATATATATATATTTATATTTATATATTTTATATATTAAGATATTAAAAGATTTTACCTCTGATTATCACTCACTCTATCTATAAATAGAGGGCAAATTTCGTCAAGAAAAGTTTATACACACTCTCACAACGATCATAAGCGAACAACGACGCGTATACAACATCATAGACCTCTGCATTCTTCAAGGCTCGTTCATGATTTACAAGAATGTACTCAGTCCACTCCCAGTAATTTTTTGTGTAACATACCTCACCAAAGTTGGATGAATGAACAGGCCATGATGACTTGTCCGTATTTGTAGTACCAAAGGGAAGTGAAAACTCTCGCGATTGTGAATCCGCTTTATGACTAGTAGATGACAACAAACTTACCACTTGAGGAGGGGATGAAGAATGAACATTACGAGTCGCGGTAGATGACCAATTGGTGATACGGTGGTAGCTTGCGACTCCTTGGGACGTAGGTGCGAATGGACCAAATCCAGCCTCATGTACTTCTAAGTTTAAAGATTTGATTTGAGACCCATTGCGACGATCAAGAATGACGATATGTTTGTAAGGTTCGTCAGCATCCTTAATATCCATAATCCGGAAAAAAAAAAAAAAAGTCTTTTGATACTGCCGAGGCAGAGAGAGAGAAAAAAATAATAAAAATAAAAAGTTCTCTTTTTAGACTGCCATGTGAGTTGTTTTTGAAAGAGGTGAAAATGAATCTATCAAGGTTGACAAGTTCCGAATAAAAAAATTTCTGATGGAGACACCCTTTTATAGACTTAAAAAGTCTAGGAAGTATCCTACTATAACTCAAATTTGAACATAATATATTTTATATATGTATACGTATTATATATATATATATATATATATATATTATCTTCATATAAATTTGAATTTGAATCATATTTATCTTGAGTTAAATTAAAATAAACTCAAATAATTGATTCAAATCTTATATCTATCTATATCTAAAATTGATATGATATATATATCTCCAAGATTTTTGGAACTTATTCCCGATACAAATTCTTCAATCTCGGAACAAGTCCCAAAAAGGGGCAATTTGTAGATATATAAATATTATTTATATATTTAAATAATAAAATATTATTTATATATTTTAAATATATATATATTTATATTTATATATTTTATATATTAAGATATTAAAAGATTTTACCTCTGATTATCACTCACTCTATCTATAAATAGAGGGCAAATTTCGTCAAGAAAAGTTTATACACACTCTCACAACGATCATAACCGAACAACGACGCGTATACAACATCATAGACCTCTGCATTCTTCAAGGCTCGTTCATGATTTACAAGAATGTACTCGATCCACTCCCAGTAATTTTTGTATAACATACCTCACCAAAGTTGGATGAATGAACAGGCCATGATGACTTGTCCGTATTTGTAGTACCAAAGGGAAGTGAAAACTCTCGCGATTGTGAATCCGCTTTATGACTAGTAGATGACAACAAACTTACCACTTGAGGAGGGGATGAAGAATGAACATTACGAGTCGCGGTAGATGACCAATTGGTGATACGGTGGTAGCTTGCGACTCCTTGGGGACGTAGGTGCGAATGGACCAAATCCAGCCTCATGTACTTCTAAGTTTAAAGATTTGATTTGAGACCCATTGCGACGATCAAGAATGACGATATGTTTGTAAGGTTCGTCAAGATCCTTAATATCCATAATCTGGAAAAAAAAAAAAGTCTTTTGATACTGTGCCAGGCAGAGAGAGAGAAAAAAATAATAAAAATAAAAAGTTCTCTTTTTAGACTGCCATGTGAGTTGTTTTTGAAAGAGGTGAAAATGAATCTATCAAGGTTGACAAGTTCAAATAAAAAAATTTCTCGATGGAGACACCCTTTTATAGACTTAAAAAGTCTAGGAAGTATCCTACTATAACTCAAATTTGAACATAATATATTTTATATATGTATACGTATTATATATATATATATATACATATATATTATCTTCATATAAATTTGAATTTGAATCATATTTATCTTGAGTTAAATTAAAATAAACTCAAATAATTGATTCAAATCTTATATCTATCTATATCTAAAATTGATATGATATATATATCTCCAAGATTTTTGGAACTTATTCCCGATACAAATTCTTCAATCTCGGGAACAAGTCCCAAAAAGGGGCAATTTGTAGATATATAAATATTATTTATATATTTAAATAATAAAATATTATTTATATATTTTAAATATATATATATATATATTTTATATATTTTATATATTAAGATATTAAAAGATTTTACCTCCGATTATCACTCACTCTATCTATAAATAGAGGGCAAATTTACGTCAGAAAAAGTTTATACACACTCTCACAACGATCATAACTGAACAACGACGCGTATACAACATCATAGACCTCTGCATTCTTCAAGGCTCGTTCATGATTTACAAGAATGTACTCGATCCACTCCCGAGTAATTTTTTGTATAACATACCTCACCAAAGTTGGATGAATGAACAGGCCATGATGACTTGTCCGTATTTGTAGTACCAAAGGGAAGTGAAAACTCTCGCGATTGTGAATCCGCTTTATGACTAGTAGATGACAACAAACTTACCACTTGAGGAGGGGATGAAGAATGAACATTACGAGTCGCGGTAGATGACCAATTGGTGATACGGTGGTAGCTTGCGACTCCTTGGGACGTAGGTGCGAATGGACCAAATCCAGCCTCATGTACTTCTAAGTTTAAAGATTTGATTTGAGACCCATTGCGACGATCAAGAATGACGATATGTTTGTAAGGTTCGTCAAGATCCTTAATATCCATAACTGGAAAAAAAAAAAAGTCTTTTGATATCGCCGTGGGGCAGAGAGAGAGAAAAAAATAATAAAAATAAAAAGTTCTCTTTTTAGACTGCCATGTGAGTTGTTTTTGAAAGAGGTGAAAATGAATCTATCAAGGTTGACAAGTTCAAATAAAAAAATTTCCTGATGGAGACACCCTTTTATAGACTTAAAAAGTCTAGGAAGTATCCTACTATAACTCAAATTTGAACATAATATATTTTATATATGTATACGTATTATATATATATATATATATATATATATTATCTTCATATAAATTTGAATTTGAATCATATTTATCTTGAGTTAAATTAAAATAAACTCAAATAATTGATTCAAATCTTATATCTATCTATATCTAAAATTGATATGATATATATATCTCCAAGATTTTTGGAACTTATTCCCGATACAAATTCTTCAATCTCGGGAACAAGTCCCAAAAAGGGGCAATTTGTAGATATATAAATATTATTTATATATTTAAATAATAAAATATTATTTATATATTTTAAATATATATATATTTATATTTATATATTTTATATATTAAGATATTAAAAGATTTTACCTCCGATTATCACTCACTCTATCTATAAATAGAGGGCAAATTTCGTCAAGAAAAGTTTATACACACTCTCACAACGATCATAACCGAACAACGACGCGTATACAACATCATAGACCTCTGCATTCTTCAAGGCTCGTTCATGATTTACAAGAATGTACTCAGTCCACTCCCAGTAATTTTTTGTATAACATACCTCACCAAAGTTGGATGAATGAACAGGCCATGATGACTTGTCCGTATTTGTAGTACCAAAGGGAAGTGAAAACTCTCGCGATTGTGAATCCGCTTTATGACTAGTAGATGACAACAAACTTACCACTTGAGGAGGGGATGAAGAATGAACATTACGAGTCGCGGTAGATGACCAATTGGTGATACGGTGGTAGCTTGCGACTCCTTGGGACGTAGGTGCGAATGGACCAAATCCAGCCTCATGTACTTCTAAGTTTAAAGATTTGATTTGAGACCCATTGCGACGATCAAGAATGACGATATGTTTGTAAGGTTCACAAGCATCCTTAATATCCATAAACGAAAAAAAAAAAAAGTCTTTTGATACTGCCGAGGCGAGAGAGAGAAAAAAATAATAAAAATAAAAAGTTCTCTTTTTAGACCGCCATGTGAGTTGTTTTTGAAAGAGGTGAAAATGAATCTATCAAGGTTGACAAGTTCC
This sequence comes from Cynanchum wilfordii, assembly GCA_025388415.1. Lineage (NCBI taxonomy): Eukaryota > Viridiplantae > Streptophyta > Magnoliopsida > Gentianales > Apocynaceae > Cynanchum > Cynanchum wilfordii. The sequence continues at coordinate 12,714 of JAHSUH010001224.1, read as the reverse complement.
GAATAAAAAAATTTCGATGGAGACACCCTTTTATAGACTTAAAAAGTCTAGGAAGTATCCTACTATAACTCAAATTTGAACATAATATATTTTATATATGTATACGTATTATATATATATATATATACATATATATTATCTTCATATAAATTTGAATTTGAATCATATTTATCTTGAGTTAAATTAAAATAAACTCAAATAATTGATTCAAATCTTATATCTATCTATATCTAAAATTGATATGATATATATATCTCCAAGATTTTTGGAACTTATTCCCGATACAAATTCTTCAATCTCGGGAACAAGTCCCAAAAAGGGGCAATTTGTAGATATATAAATATTATTTATATATTTAAATAATAAAATATTATTTATATATTTTAAATATATATATATTTATATTTATATATTTTATATATTAAGATATTAAAAGATTTTACCTCTGATTATCACTCACTCTATCTATAAATAGAGGGCAAATTTCGTCAAGAAAAGTTTATACACACTCTCACAACGATCATAACCGAACAACGACGCGTATACAACATCATAGACCTCTGCATTCTTCAAGGCTCGTTCATGATTTACAAGAATGTACTCGATCCACTCCCAGTAATTTTTTGTATAACATACCTCACCAAAGTTGGATGAATGAACAGGCCATGATGACTTGTCCGTATTTGTAGTACCAAAGGGAAGTGAAAACTCTCGCGATTGTGAATCCGCTTTATGACTAGTAGATGACAACAAACTTACCACTTGAGGAGGGGATGAAGAATGAACATTACGAGTCGCGGTAGATGACCAATTGGTGATACGGTGGTAGCTTGCGACTCCTTGGGGACGTAGGTGCGAATGGACCAAATCCAGCCTCATGTACTTCTAAGTTTAAAGATTTGATTTGAGACCCATTGCGACGATCAAGAATGACGATATGTTTGTAAGGTTCGTCAGAAGATCCTTAATATCCATAAAAAGAAAAAAAAAAGTCTTTTGATCTGGCGAGGCAGAGAGAGAGAAAAAAATAATAAAAATAAAAAGTTCTCTTTTTGACTGCCATGTGAGTTGTTTTTGGAAAGAGGTGAAAATGAATCTATCAAGGTTGACAAGTTCTAAAAAAAAAAATTTCGATGGAGACACCCTTTTATAGACTTAAAAAGTCTAGGAAGTATCCTACTATAACTCAAATTTGAACATAATATATTTTATATATGTATACGTATTATATATATATATATATACATATATATTATCTTCATATAAATTTGAATTTGAATCATATTTATCTTGAGTTAAATTAAAATAAACTCAAATAATTGATTCAAATCTTATATCTATCTATATCTAAAATTGATATGATATATATATCTCCAAGATTTTTGGAACTTATTCCCGATACAAATTCTTCAATCTCGGGAACAAGTCCCAAAAAGGGGCAATTTGTAGATATATAAATATTATTTATATATTTAAATAATAAAATATTATTTATATATTTTAAATATATATATATTTATATTTATATATTTTATATATTAAGATATTAAAAGATTTTACCTCCGATTATCACTCACTCTATCTATAAATAGAGGGCAAATTTCATCAAGAAAAGTTTATACACACTCTCACAACGATCATAAGCGAACAACGACGCGTATACAACATCATAGACCTCTGCATTCTTCAAGGCTCGTTCATGATTTACAAGAATGTACTCGATCCACTCCCGAGAATTTTTGTATAACATACCTCACCAAAGTTGGATGAATGAACAGGCCATGATGACTTGTCCGTATTTGTAGTACCAAAGGGAAGTGAAAACTCTCGCGATTGTGAATCCGCTTTATGACTAGTAGATGACAACAAACTTACCACTTGAGGAGGGGATGAAGAATGAACATTACGAGTCGCGGTAGATGACCAATTGGTGATACGGTGGTAGCTTGCGACTCCTTGGGGACGTAGGTGCGAATGGACCAAATCCAGCCTCATGTACTTCTAAGTTTAAAGATTTGATTTGAGACCCATTGCGACGATCAAGAATGACGATATGTTTGTAAGGTTCGCAAGCATCCTTAATATCCATAATCTGGAAAAAAAAAAAAAAAAGTCTTTTGTATCTGCCGAGGCGAGAGAGAGAAAAAATAAAAAAAATAAAAAGTTCTCTTTTTGGCTGCCATGTGAGTTGTTTTTGAAAGAGGTGAAAATGAATCTATCAAGGTTGACAAGTTCTAATAAAAAAAATTTCCGATGGAGACACCCTTTTATAGACTTAAAAAGTCTAGGAAGTATCCTACTATAACTCAAATTTGAACATAATATATTTTATATATGTATACGTATTATATATATATATATATACATATATATTATCTTCATATAAATTTGAATTTGAATCATATTTATCTTGAGTTAAATTAAAATAAACTCAAATAATTGATTCAAATCTTATATCTATCTATATCTAAAATTGATATGATATATATATCTCCAAGATTTTTGGAACTTATTCCCGATACAAATTCTTCAATCTCGGGAACAAGTCCCAAAAAGGGGCAATTTGTAGATATATAAATATTATTTATATATTTAAATAATAAAATATTATTTATATATTTTAAATATATATATATTTATATTTATATATTTTATATATTAAGATATTAAAAGATTTTACCTCTGATTATCACTCACTCTATCTATAAATAGAGGGCAAATTTCAATAGAGAAAAGTTTATACACACTCTCACAACGATCATAACGGAACAACGACGCGTATACAACATCATAGACCTCTTGCATTCTTCAAGGCTCGTTCATGATTTACAAGAATGTACTCGGTCCCACTCCCAAGTAATTTTTGTGTAACATACCTCACCAAAGTTGGATGAATGAACAGGCCATGATGACTTGTCCGTATTTGTAGTACCAAAGGGAAGTGAAAACTCTCGCGATTGTGAATCCGCTTTATGACTAGTAGATGACAACAAACTTACCACTTGAGGAGGGGATGAAGAATGAACATTACGAGTCGCGGTAGATGACCAATTGGTGATACGGTGGTAGCTTGCGACTCCTTGGGACGTAGGTGCGAATGGACCAAATCCAGCCTCATGTACTTCTAAGTTTAAAGATTTGATTTGAGACCCATTGCGACGATCAAGAATGACGATATGTTTGTAAGGTTCGTCGCAGCATCCTTAATATCCATAATCTGAAAAAAAAAAAAAAAGTCTTTTGATATTGCCGAGGCAGAGAGAGAAAAAAAAATAAAAAAAATAAAAAGTTCTCTTTTTAGACTGCCATGTGAGTTGTTTTTGAAAGAGGTGAAAATGAATCTATCAAGGTTGACAAGTTCCGAATAAAAAAATTTCGATGGAGACACCCTTTTATAGACTTAAAAAGTCTAGGAAGTATCCTACTATAACTCAAATTTGAACATAATATATTTTATATATGTATACGTATTATATATATATATATACATATATATTATCTTCATATAAATTTGAATTTGAATCATATTTATCTTGAGTTAAATTAAAATAAACTCAAATAATTGATTCAAATCTTATATCTATCTATATCTAAAATTGATATGATATATATATCTCCAAGATTTTTGGAACTTATTCCCGATACAAATTCTTCAATCTCGGAACAAGTCCCAAAAAGGGGCAATTTGTAGATATATAAATATTATTTATATATTTAAATAATAAAATATTATTTATATATTTTAAATATATATATATTTATATTTATATATTTTATATATTAAGATATTAAAAGATTTTACCTCCGATTATCACTCACTCTATCTATAAATAGAGGGCAAATTTCGTCAAGAAAAGTTTATACACACTCTCACAACGATCATAAGCTGAACAACGACGCAGTATACAACATCATAGACCTCTGCATTCTTCAAGGCTCGTTCATGATTTACAAGAATGTACTCAGTCCACTCCCCAGAATTTTTGTATAACATACCTCACCAAAGTTGGATGAATGAACAGGCCATGATGACTTGTCCGTATTTGTAGTACCAAAGGGAAGTGAAAACTCTCGCGATTGTGAATCCGCTTTATGACTAGTAGATGACAACAAACTTACCACTTGAGGAGGGGATGAAGAATGAACATTACGAGTCGCGGTAGATGACCAATTGGTGATACGGTGGTAGCTTGCGACTCCTTGGGACGTAGGTGCGAATGGACCAAATCCAGCCTCATGTACTTCTAAGTTTAAAGATTTGATTTGAGACCCATTGCGACGATCAAGAATGACGATATGTTTGTAAGGTTCGTCAAGCATCCTTAATATCCATAATCTGGAAAAAAAAAAAAGTTTTTTGATATCGCCGAGCGCAGAGAGAGAAAAAAATAATAAAAATAAAAAGTTCTCTTTTTAGACTGCCATGTGAGTTGTTTTTGAAAGAGGTGAAAATGAATCTATCAAGGTTGACAAGTTCTGAATAAAAAAATTTCTGATGGAGACACCCTTTTATAGACTTAAAAAGTCTAGGAAGTATCCTACTATAACTCAAATTTGAACATAATATATTTTATATATGTATACGTATTATATATATATATATATACATATATATTATCTTCATATAAATTTGAATTTGAATCATATTTATCTTGAGTTAAATTAAAATAAACTCAAATAATTGATTCAAATCTTATATCTATCTATATCTAAAATTGATATGATATATATATCTCCAAGATTTTTGGAACTTATTCCCGATACAAATTCTTCAATCTCGGGAACAAGTCCCAAAAAGGGGCAATTTGTAGATATATAAATATTATTTATATATTTAAATAATAAAATATTATTTATATATTTTAAATATATATATATTTATATTTATATATTTTATATATTAAGATATTAAAAGATTTTACCTCTGATTATCACTCACTCTATCTATAAATAGAGGGCAAATTTCGTCAAGAAAAGTTTATACACACTCTCACAACGATCATAACTGAACAACGACGCGTATACAACATCATAGACCTCTGCATTCTTCAAGGCTCGTTCATGATTTACAAGAATGTACTCAGTCCACTCCCAGTAATTTTTTGTATAACATACCTCACCAAAGTTGGATGAATGAACAGGCCATGATGACTTGTCCGTATTTGTAGTACCAAAGGGAAGTGAAAACTCTCGCGATTGTGAATCCGCTTTATGACTAGTAGATGACAACAAACTTACCACTTGAGGAGGGGATGAAGAATGAACATTACGAGTCGCGGTAGATGACCAATTGGTGATACGGTGGTAGCTTGCGACTCCTTGGGACGTAGGTGCGAATGGACCAAATCCAGCCTCATGTACTTCTAAGTTTAAAGATTTGATTTGAGACCCATTGCGACGATCAAGAATGACGATATGTTTGTAAGGTTCGTCAGCATCCTTAATATCCATAATCTGGAAAAAAAAAAAAAAGTCTTTTGATACTGCCGAGGCAGAGAGAGAGAAAAAAATAATAAAAATAAAAAGTTCTCTTTTTAGACTGCCATGTGAGTTGTTTTTGAAAGAGGTGAAAATGAATCTATCAAGGTTGACAAGTTCCGAATAAAAAAATTTCCGATGGAGACACCCTTTTATAGACTTAAAAAGTCTAGGAAGTATCCTACTATAACTCAAATTTGAACATAATATATTTTATATATGTATACGTATTATATATATATATATATACATATATATTATCTTCATATAAATTTGAATTTGAATCATATTTATCTTGAGTTAAATTAAAATAAACTCAAATAATTGATTCAAATCTTATATCTATCTATATCTAAAATTGATATGATATATATATCTCCAAGATTTTTGGAACTTATTCCCGATACAAATTCTTCAATCTCGGGAACAAGTCCCAAAAAGGGGCAATTTGTAGATATATAAATATTATTTATATATTTAAATAATAAAATATTATTTATATATTTTAAATATATATATATTTATATTTATATATTTTATATATTAAGATATTAAAAGATTTTACCTCCGATTATCACTCACTCTATCTATAAATAGAGGGCAAATTTCAATCAAGAAAAGTTTATACACACTCTCACAACGATCATAACCGAACAACGACGCGTATACAACATCATAGACCTCTGCATTCTTCAAGGCTCGTTCATGATTTACAAGAATGTCCACGTCCACTCCAAGTAATTTTTTGTATAACATACCTCACCAAAGTTGGATGAATGAACGCAGGCCATGATGACTTGTCCGTATTTGTAGTACCAAAGGGAAGTGAAAACTCTCGCGATTGTGAATCCGCTTTATGACTAGTAGATGACAACAAACTTACCACTTGAGGAGGGGATGAAGAATGAACATTACGAGTCGCGGTAGATGACCAATTGGTGATACGGTGGTAGCTTGCGACTCCTTGGGACGAGGTGCGAATGGACCAAATCCAGCCTCATGTACTTCTAAGTTTAAAGATTTGATTTGAGACCCATTGCGACGATCAAGAATGACGATATGTTTGTAAGGTTCATCAGCATCCTTAATATCCATAAACCGGGAAAAAAAAAAAAGTCTTTTGATCTTGAGGCAGAGAGAGAGAAAAAATAATAAAAATAAAAAGTTCTCTTTTTTTGCCATGTGAGTTGTTTTTGAAAGAGGTGAAAATGAATCTATCAAGGTTGACAAGTTCGAATAAAAAAAATTTCGATGGAGACACCCTTTTATAGACTTAAAAAGTCTAGGAAGTATCCTACTATAACTCAAATTTGAACATAATATATTTTATATATGTATACGTATTATATATATATATATATATATATATATCATCTTCATATAAATTTGAATTTGAATCATATTTATCTTGAGTTAAATTAAAATAAACTCAAATAATTGATTCAAATCTTATATCTATCTATATCTAAAATTGATATGATATATATATCTCCAAGATTTTTGGAACTTATTCCCGATACAAATTCTTCAATCTCGGGAACAAGTCCCAAAAAGGGGCAATTTGTAGATATATAAATATTATTTATATATTTAAATAATAAAATATTATTTATATATTTTAAATATATATATATTTATATTTATATATTTTATATATTAAGATATTAAAAGATTTTACCTCCGATTATCACTCACTCTATCTATAAATAGAGGGCAAATTTCAAAAAGAAAAGTTTATACACACTCTCACAACGATCATAACCGAACAACGACGCGTATACAACATCATAGACCTCTGCATTCTTCAAGGCTCGTTCATGATTTACAAGAATGTACTCAGTCCACTCCCAGTAATTTTTTGTGTAACATACCTCACCAAAGTTGGATGAATGAACAGGCCATGATGACTTGTCCGTATTTGTAGTACCAAAGGGAAGTGAAAACTCTCGCGATTGTGAATCCGCTTTATGACTAGTAGATGACAACAAACTTACCACTTGAGGAGGGGATGAAGAATGAACATTACGAGTCGCGGTAGATGACCAATTGGTGATACGGTGGTAGCTTGCGACTCCTTGGGACGTAGGTGCGAATGGACCAAATCCAGCCTCATGTACTTCTAAGTTTAAAGATTTGATTTGAGACCCATTGCGACGATCAAGAATGACGATATGTTTGTGAAGGTAGTCGCAAGATCCTTAATATCCATAATCTGGAAAAAAAAAAAAAGTCTTTTGATACTGCCGAGGCAGAGAGAGAGAAAAAAATAATAAAAATAAAAAGTTCTCTTTTTAGACTGCCATGTGAGTTGTTTTTGAAAGAGGTGAAAATGAATCTATCAAGGTTGACAAGTTCTGAATAAAAAAATTTCGATGGAGACACCCTTTTATAGACTTAAAAAGTCTAGGAAGTATCCTACTATAACTCAAATTTGAACATAATATATTTTATATATGTATACGTATTATATATATATATATATACATATATATTATCTTCATATAAATTTGAATTTGAATCATATTTATCTTGAGTTAAATTAAAATAAACTCAAATAATTGATTCAAATCTTATATCTATCTATATCTAAAATTGATATGATATATATATCTCCAAGATTTTTGGAACTTATTCCCGATACAAATTCTTCAATCTCGGGAACAAGTCCCAAAAAGGGGCAATTTGTAGATATATAAATATTATTTATATATTTAAATAATAAAATATTATTTATATATTTTAAATATATATATATTTATATTTATATATTTTATATATTAAGATATTAAAAGATTTTACCTCCGATTATCACTCACTCTATCTATAAATAGAGGGCAAATTTCGTCAAGAAAAGTTTATACACACTCTCACAACGATCATAACCGAACAACGACGCGTATACAACATCATAGACCTCTGCATTCTTCAAGGCTCGTTCATGATTTACAAGAATGTACTCAATCCACTCCCAGTAATTTTTTGTATAACATACCTCACCAAAGTTGGATGAATGAACAGGCCATGATGACTTGTCCGTATTTGTAGTACCAAAGGGAAGTGAAAACTCTCGCGATTGTGAATCCGCTTTATGACTAGTAGATGACAACAAACTTACCACTTGAGGAGGGGATGAAGAATGAACATTACGAGTCGCGGTAGATGACCAATTGGTGATACGGTGGTAGCTTGCGACTCCTTGGGACGTAGGTGCGAATGGACCAAATCCAGCCTCATGTACTTCTAAGTTTAAAGATTTGATTTGAGACCCATTGCGACGATCAAGAATGACGATATGTTTGTAAGGTTCGTCAGCATCCTTAATATCCATAATCTGGAAAAAAAAAAAAAGTCTTTTGATACTGCCGAGGCAGAGAGAGAGAAAAAAATAATAAAAATAAAAAAGTTCTCTTTTAGACTGCCATGTGAGTTGTTTTTGAAAGAGGTGAAAATGAATCTATCAAGGTTGACAAGTTCTGAATAAAAAAATTTCGATGGAGACACCCTTTTATAGACTTAAAAAGTCTAGGAAGTATCCTACTATAACTCAAATTTGAACATAATATATTTTATATATGTATACGTATATATATATATATATATATACATATATATTATCTTCATATAAATTTGAATTTGAATCATATTTATCTTGAGTTAAATTAAAATAAACTCAAATAATTGATTCAAATCTTATATCTATCTATATCTAAAATTGATATGATATATATATCTCCAAGATTTTTGGAACTTATTCCCGATACAAATTCTTCAATCTCGGAACAAGTCCCAAAAAGGGGCAATTTGTAGATATATAAATATTATTTATATATTTAAATAATAAAATATTATTTATATATTTTAAATATATATATATTTATATTTATATATTTTATATATTAAGATATTAAAAGATTTTACCTCTGATTATCACTCACTCTATCTATAAATAGAGGGCAAATTTCAGCCAAGAAAAGTTTATACACACTCTCACAACGATCATAACCGAACAACGACGCGTATACAACATCATAGACCTCTGCATTCTTCAAGGCTCGTTCATGATTTACAAGAATGTACTCAGTCCACTCCCAGTAATTTTTTGTGTAACATACCTCACCAAAGTTGGATGAATGAACAGGCCATGATGACTTGTCCGTATTTGTAGTACCAAAGGGAAGTGAAAACTCTCGCGATTGTGAATCCGCTTTATGACTAGTAGATGACAACAAACTTACCACTTGAGGAGGGGATGAAGAATGAACATTACGAGTCGCGGTAGATGACCAATTGGTGATACGGTGGTAGCTTTGCGACTCCTTGGGACGTAGGTGCGAATGGACCAAATCCAAACCTCATGTACTTCTAAGTTTAAAGATTTGATTTGAGACCCATTGCGACGATCAAGAATGACGATATGTTTGTAAGGTTCACAAGATCCTTAATATCCATAACTGGAAAAAAAAAAAAGTCTTTTTGATACTGCGAGGCAGAGAGAGAGAAAAAATAATAAAAAAAAAAAAGTTCTCTTTTTAGACTGCCATGTGAGTTGTTTTTGAAAGAGGTGAAAATGAATCTATCAAGGTTGACAAGTTCTGAATAAAAAAATTTCTGATGGAGACACCCTTTTATAGACTTAAAAAGTCTAGGAAGTATCCTACTATAACTCAAATTTGAACATAATATATTTTATATATGTATACGTATTATATATATATATATATACATATATATTATCTTCATATAAATTTGAATTTGAATCATATTTATCTTGAGTTAAATTAAAATAAACTCAAATAATTGATTCAAATCTTATATCTATCTATATCTAAAATTGATATGATATATATATCTCCAAGATTTTTGGAACTTATTCCCGATACAAATTCTTCAATCTCGGGAACAAGTCCCAAAAAGGGGCAATTTGTAGATATATAAATATTATTTATATATTTAAATAATAAAATATTATTTATATATTTTAATATATATATATTTATATTTATATATTTTATATATTAAGATATTAAAAGATTTTACCTCCGATTATCACTCACTCTATCTATAAATAGAGGGCAAATTTCAAGAAAAAGTTTATACACACTCTCACGACGATCATAACCGAACAACGACGCGTATACAACATCATAGACCTCTGCATTCTTCAAGGCTCGTTCATGATTTACAAGAATGTACTCGATCCACTCCCGGTAATTTTTTGTATAACATACCTCACCAAAGTTGGATGAATGAACAGGCCATGATGACTTGTCCGTATTTGTAGTACCAAAGGGAAGTGAAAACTCTCGCGATTGTGAATCCGCTTTATGACTAGTAGATGACAACAAACTTACCACTTGAGGAGGGGATGAAGAATGAACATTACGAGTCGGCGGTAGATGACCAATTGGTGATACGGTGGTAGCTTGCGACTCCTTGGGGACGTAGGTGCGAATGGACCAAATCCAGCCTCATGTACTTCTAAGTTTAAAGATTTGATTTGAGACCCATTGCGACGATCAAGAATGACGATATGTTTGTAAGGTTCGTCGGCATCCTTAATATCCATAATGCGAAAAAAAAAAAAAAAGTCTTTTGATATCGGCAGGCAGAGAGAGAGAAAAAAATAATAAAAATAAAAAAGTTCTCTTTTTAGACCGCCATGTGAGTTGTTTTTGAAAGAGGTGAAAATGAATCTATCAAGGTTGACAAGTTCTAAATAAAAAAAATTTTACGATGGAGACACCTTTTATAGACTTAAAAAGTCTAGGAAGTATCCTACTATAACTCAAATTTGAACATAATATATTTTATATATGTATACGTATTATATATATATATATATACATATATATTATCTTCATATAAATTTGAATTTGAATCATATTTATCTTGAGTTAAATTAAAATAAACTCAAATAATTGATTCAAATCTTATATCTATCTATATCTAAAATTGATATGATATATATATCTCCAAGATTTTTGGAACTTATTCCCGATACAAATTCTTCAATCTCGAACAAGTCCCAAAAAGGGGCAATTTGTAGATATATAAATATTATTTATATATTTAAATAATAAAATATTATTTATATATTTTAAATATATATATTTTATATTTATATATTTTATATATTAAGATATTAAAAGATTTTACCTCGATTATCACTCACTCTATCTATAAATAGAGGGCAAATTTAATCAAGAAAAAGTTTATACACACACTCACAACGATCATAAGCGAACAACGACATAGATAACAACATCATAGACCTCTGCATTCTTCAAGGCTCGTTCATGATTTACAAGAATGTACTCAATCCACTCCCGAATTTTTGTATAACATACCTCACCAAAGTTGGATGAATGAACAGGCCATGATGATGACTTGTCCGTATTTGTAGTACCAAAGGGAAGTGAAAACTCTCGCTGTGTGAATCCGCTTTATGACTAGTAGATGACAACAAACTTACCACTTGAGGAGGATGAAGAATGAACATTACGAGTCGCGGTAGATGACCAATTGGTGATACGGTGGTAGCTTTCGACTCCTCTGGGACGTAGGTGCGAATGAACCGAATCCAACAGCCTCATGACTTCTAAGTTTAAAGATTTGATTTGAGACCCATTGCGACGATCAAGAATGTCGATATGTTTAAGGTTAAATCAAGATCTTAATATCCATAATGTGGAAAAAAAAAAAAGTCTTTGATATCACAGGAGAATGAGAGAAAAAAATAATAAAAATAAAAAGTTCCCTTTTTAAGCCATGTGAGTTGTTTTTGAAAGAAGGTGAAAATGAATCTATCAAGGTTGACAAGTTCTGAATAAAAAAATTTGATGGAGACACCTTTTATAGACTTAAAAAAGTCTAGGAAGTATCCTACTATAACTCAAATTTAGAAATAATATATTATATATTTATATATATATTATATATATATATACATATATATTATCTTCATATAAATTTGAATTTGAATCATATTTATCTTGAGTTAAATTAAAATAAACTCAAATAATTGATTCAAATCTTATATCTATCTATATCTAAAATTGATATGATATATATCTCCAAGATTTTTGAACTTATTCCCGATACAAATTCTTCAATCTCGGGAACAAGTCCCAAAAAGGCAAATTTTAGATATATAAATATTATTTATATATTTAAATAATAAAATATTATTTATATATTTTAAATATATATATATTTATATATTTTATATATATTTTA